>LOND01000209.1:39446-62299 GCA_014220965.1 Paragonimus kellicotti
TCTACAGCTATGTGTATCTCTTACAAAAAGAGATTTGTTCCAAAGAGGCATCACTTCGAATGTGACACCAGTGGATTTCTATTGATCCAGCAAAACTGACGAACAAACTTCCACTGGCCCACCTGACTCCGAATGCGACAAAAATATTCGTGAACTGAGAGACAAACTCACGAAGAGTCAGTGTAAGGACCGTAGGGCTAATTTTTCCAAACGAACCAAACATGTGGAAAATGCACTTTCATCAGAAAAAAGTCGGATTCTGGTTTTCCAGATTCGTCATTACACTGACCGTCTGCAAGGTGTTGATGAGACCATATGTGAGAAAACGGCTTACAAACTTACAGCTCGTCCCGGTGAGTTAACGGATGGCCCACACACTTTGAGAAACAGTTCGCCCACTGTGAATCCGTTCACCCAGCTACGAACAATGATGATTGTTTGGTCAGATGTGACATTTTCGACAATCTTCCGTCGGAGGCATGGCTCTGGAGCATAGACTGCTTGGACGTAACAAAAACCCAGCCTCACATCAACTTTCCCCTACTCTTTCCAAAGAGAGTGGTGAGAGATTGTTGCGTGGGTTGACCGCATTCGTCCACTCCATATGAGAGACTGAAGAAATGTCTGATGATTAATGTCTACCAACTGTCACGTCCAATTTGTCAGAACATCATACGACCATCACGAAAGTCGTCAGTTTTGCATCTGTCGCATCCAACGTGCCCGCAAGCCGCATTGTGCGACAGCTTCTGCAATACAAAGAGAGCTAACTAACAGAAAAAGACAGCTAGGTTTTGGACCTCGTCACAGGAAGTATCGATTACACTTTCATCTTGTAGCAGACGTTGGAGCACCGACACTCCGTCTCTCAGCCAACGGTCACCGGAGTTTTGAGTCTAAAGACTGTTTTTGACTCCGTTGTTCGACATGTCCAGGGAGGTCACCTCCGTTTCGCAGGAGCTCCGGTGAAGCAACTTGTTGAAGTCGTTGTGTGCCCACTCCAAGTGCGGAGTGTGCATTCATGGTCAACTATCTCGAACGTCTACCACTTCAACTGGCGTATGACAGGTCCAGTGGAAGTTTGTTCGTCAGTTTTGCTGGATCAATAGAAATCCACTGGTGTCACATCTCGAAGTGATGCTCCTTTGGAACAAATCTCTTTGTAAAACATACACATAGCTGTAGAGGTTTTTGCCTAATGTTCATTTGGGTCGCCGTTTAGCTGGACTCTTTCATGGTGACCTTATGCAGAAAAAGAAGCGGATGAGTGGGACTTTCGGCGTTCAGGCGTGGCTGTTACAATCATCCACTTCTCAGGGACTGTATATATAGAATTGCATACTTTACCACAAAAGGGAAATACATCGCTAGAAGATTTCTCTATGTAACTCACTAATGAACGCAAATAGGTAATGTGTACATGACGCTGGTACATAAAAAATTGTCGCTAATCCTACACTACCCACATTTTTGATCATCTCGTTTTGTTTTACCGTTTGCTCACAATTGTTAGCAATTAAAAGGTGTTCCACAAGGACTGAACATCAGGAATTTAAATGCGTGTATTTGAGAGTTGAATGATAGCACTGACATTTACGGTAGGCCGGTAGCAACGGTAAAGTGTTTTATATGAGCACTTGGTAGAAGTTTGTGGTGAAAATCTACTCGATTTACCACTTATCCGAAACCCCAACACAAGAGAATCTAACAAGGGACCAATCCAAACGTCGCGTTAAGATACCACATCAGGATTGGACGAGAAGTCTCAGTGTTACGCTTCCCGTTATTCGCTGAATTCGTTTGTTCCATACCGCACCGATCAGGTTGCAGTCTGACGTTGCAAGTGCCAACATTATCAGCCAATGATAAACTGTGATTTCCTTAATACTGTTGTACATCTATAAATGCGGCTTCTTGTCTCATGAATATGAACTGCTTACTGCAACCAGTACGAAGTCTTCTCCTTATTACTTGCGTGGGAGGTTTCAATCCGAGTACGATTTCTAGGGCTATTCGAAGTCCCTAATTTCGAGTATTACGGAATCTCAACGGCTTTGTGAAGGTGAAAGGCGGATACGGCAGAACTGACTTTCTATTAAGTCAGCAAAACTTGTGAATAAAACGTCCACTGGTCCATTTTGATTTCGAATACGACAAAGACCGCCGTGACCTGAAATGCAAGCTTATGGAGAATCTGCAATGAAGGACCGTGGAGCTTACGAGCTAAACACGCCACTATTTTTATTCGGTGAATTACACAACACACGCAAAACGGCTATTATCCGGTGTCATAATGAACACTATGGACGACCAAGAGTAGTCAGTGGACATGAGGCAACTGAGTGACAAAACTCCAGCTTGACCCAGTTCAAGCGGTGCAAAGTCACTCGTACTATTCCCATGCATGATACACCTAATAAGCTCCTGCTGACATCCTCGCTAAGCGATTAATTAAACGATATGTAAAAGCGCTCAATGTGTTCACTGATACGGTTGTTTATCTTGGCAACCAACTATGTGTGTACAGTAATATGAATATGACACGTTCATTCAAGTTTCTACGAGTATCCACGGCTGATTCGTTCCAAGATTAAAAAAGTATGTTGACTGTAGATCTCAGGCAGTCTCGGTATTCGACCGAATNACCATAAGGAATCTGCTTTGTAGATACTGCCCTATTCTCACATGCAACCCTGTAAGCCTGGTGGAAAAATGTGAGTACCTTGCAACTGGTTGTTCAAATTTAGAAGAATTAAGTTCCAATTGTAACCCCACTTTCTTCTGCCAGCCAGAGTTACTCTTTTTCTTTTTTAGCGGTTAGATGGCAAAATATCAACGCCAATCCCCGGTGTGTGACCATCGATGATTTTAGACAATGAACAGCTAAACAGTAACCTACCAATTGGAACCGATTGATGTCCGATCTCTTCCTGCGGGCGATGTAAGTAGTCGGAAGTTTGGTTGTGCTGATTTTCTGCAACAGTCCCGTCCAGCTCGTCGTGGTGATCCTGTTCTGTTCTATCATGTTCTAGTGACATACCGTTCAGCTCGTTGTCTGATTGGGATGTACTGATAACAGTTAGAGAGACTGGGTTTTCTGACGTACGTGTGCGCCATATCTGTTCAATATTCGCCACAATTTTGCTCGCCGAAATACCCGGTCCAAGAGCGAGCAACAGTTTATTGTCTAAACCGAGAACACGATCGCCAACACATAGATTAGCCAAGGCTGCGGCAGAACCGGGTGCCACATCTACCACAATTGTCCCACTGATGCCTGTACCGCGAACCAAACGAAGTCCCAAGGAATTGCCAGGAGCATACGGTGGAAGGTAGATTTGGCGTACTTGAAATCCATGAGCAGCTCGTTTGGCCTTGGCCATCGCATCGCGCACTGCGGTGGATGAGACACTAGCAGTTTCGCTGTTTAGTTCACCTTCCTCCTCCTCCTCCTCCTCTTTCTGAGGCTCTGGTAACTGACGACTCCGTTTTAAATCCACCATGGGTCCGCGATCATCCTCTTCTTCTTCCAAAGTCCCCATCTCTCGAACACCCGCTGGTTGCACAATGGGAGGCATTTCGGCCCCAAACACATCTGGTAATTGGTGATTCTCAAGCACGGGTGGATAGGGTGTGCTCACAACGAAATCAGGAGTACCTGGATATGGCGCTCTTGGTAAGTGACCCAATTCCAGTGTGCATTCAGATAATCCTGCCAGCAGCTCAAACACCTCGTCAGGCAATAACCAATCCACTGGTTCGCGATCTACCGCCAGGAGACGATCCCCGGGCTGTGAAGAACATTCGAAAACAGAGAGACCGTAAACATGCGACACTTGATACATAAATGAATATCGTGCAGTTTGGCTCAAATCAGGGCACACAAGTCAGGCGGTTAGTGGCTACCTGAGTGGTAAATGTCAAACCTATACTTTGTATTGACATCTTGTTCATCATATGATGACAACATTAATGAACCGGTTCGAACATTTGTTTGATAAACGGAGGATAGTTCCTGGTCAAAATATCGAAGTTCTGAGCAGCTATGAATGGGTAGGAACGTATTCCCATAACACCGATACATTAAACAAAGATAGAGTTCAACCGGAGTCTCATTTTTAGTTCTTAATCCATATTCACGAGATCAACATCGAGCAAATGTGTGAGGATAAGAGCTTACATGGGTAAAACGAAATGGTGTTAAAACTTTAGTCAAAACTGACATGAATCTTCAAAGAAATGGCCGCCGGGCTATTTTCAAGGATGCTTTCAACGATTAGATAACCACCAGCGTCTAACACTTCATCTTCGCTGGCCTGACGAAGAAACAGACCGAAGCTAGCTTCTGCGTTGCTCCAACCAAGCAGCGGTTGAGATGAACGACGGTTAGACGAGTTGTTTCTGAGTTCTCCGGGGCGTTGTAAGAAAACCGTCTCCACTTCTAACGGTAGTCGAGGTTGACCTGTAAACCAGAATCAGTTGTCATGAAAACGCCTCGGGAAACGATCAAAGGTAGCTAATATCGGGCACAACAAAATGCGGTCAAGCACTCGCCTAAATGAGTGATATGCATCCAGAATAACTGATCAATGCATATAGGCATGCTTCAACCATTTACAAAAAAGGTTTGGACGGCTGGTTAAACGTATACTAAAGATACGCATGCAATGACAAAAACGACAAACACGCATGCACAACTAAAACTGAACCCCTTGATTTGGAATTGGTAGACAAACAACTCACGGACATTTGATTGGTCAGTCAAGAAAAGAATTGCGTGCCCAGAAAGGATGAATGAGGATCGTTGGCTAAAAGTCGAATGCCGTCCTTCCCGCTTGATTAAGAAGGGTTATTTTAGACGGATAAAATAATACAGACTGGTTATACCAAGACGCTAGATGGAAGAACAGAATGGGTCAATCTGTACATGACCGGAATTGTCGAAGATCTATGTAGGTAGAAAACTAAGGGATTATGTACAGTTATACAACACAGGCAATTGTCCCGAAATACATAGACTACAAAAAGTGAGAGATGTTGAAGAACTCTGTCTAAACGGTCAGAACGGATGCGATAAGTGCCACTGTACGGTGCAAAACAGACGACAGATGTTGACACGCAAAATGAAGACCATTTGTGACGGTCGTGAACACAAGTTTTGTGTTCATGATGCATGACGATGCAAACAAAACCAGTAGCGGGGAACCCCACGTGAATTGAAGTAGAAAGACGACAAACAGGATTGTTGATGGGGACCAGAGAGACATAGAAATAGGGAGAAAATGTTGTTAAACAATTGGAGAAAGGAGGGGAACTGATTGAAATGATAACATACATACATCAGAGCAAAACACAAGTTTAATTAATTCTGTGACTTCGACGTGACTGACTAGGATTATAGATTAGATCCAACAAGAGTGTTGCTGAAACTTCTCTCAAGGTGATGGGCCAATCTGGACGTTACTCACAGGCGAACATCATTGACCGTTTGCACACGATAATTCGATCGCACCCGATATAAGGTCAACGGTGCAGCAGTCAACACGGTTGAACCATGAAACTGTGGACAGAGTTCAAATCTCCGTCTTGGCAAAAATGTGCACTTTTGACGAACTTTAACGACAGTGCATCTTTACATAAAAAGCTGACTAGAAAGTCTACAGGAATGCAATAGCCATAATTAAATGAGCGATGTTCACTTATTGCATCAAACAAATCTCTCACTATGTGCATCCGTTTGCCTAGTTTACCCCTCACCAAGGTTTGAATACGCAATCAGTTTAGCAGCAAGTCTTTAATCAATCGTTTTAACCTCGGTTACACCGTACACCAAACCCGGCAAGCTAATAATGTTGCAGGACTCATATGTTAAAACAACACATATCCCGGATTCACACATGTAGCACACCCACTATTACTACTACTCGTATCCAAACGGTTCCGAAGACTCGGATTCGTCCTGGATTGGACTGCGAAAACGGACTGGTTACGATATGCAGTCGGGCTTAATGGAGAAACTGGATGATAGTCTACACAGACTGCCTTGCGCCAGCTTACTTAACTCAGACAATAGAAGCACAGAATAGAACTGATGAACACAGTGCTATGCCGTTTAACCAGATTAAATTGACACGGCGTTCATCAGTAATATCGCGATCGAAACGTTGTAGAACAGACAAACGTGTGCGGGGAATTCTACACTATTTCCTTCCTTTTAACAATCAGTGACAATCTTTTAAAAATTAAGTGCAATAAATTCAATGGAGGTTGTTAACCCACGAAATTAGGATATCAACCGGTCGCATTTAGTTTCCAAACAATAGCCTTTGATTTTTTAAAAACAGTGTGGAATGCGTGAATAAACATACCACTGCCGAAATCGCCGTGCCGGTACTGTATGGTGACCGACCGATCAGAGCCAGACCTAAATTTTGTCCTGCTTGCCGTGGAATTGTTACTTCAAGCTCCACTGGTTCAGTCAGATCTTCAAATCGAGTGGGAAGTTCTCGGTAAACAAGTAACTTGAGAGAATCACCACCAGAACGGATAGCCTAGGAATGGTAAAAGAAGAAAAATAGACTTTGGAAAATAAAGTATAATAAGTAATGGGAAAAGTCATAAAAACGTTGACTGAGTAAGGTTCAAAATCATTACCACTAACGAGGTGATCAAAAAACGCAAACATAACAACTCACATTAGTTGCTGTTTCGTGATCCACATTGCGCAAGTCGATCCCGTTTACAGCAAGCAGTCGATCACCGACAGCCAGGCGACCATCCGATGCTACGACCCCATCGTCATGAATGGAGTGAATCAGTATCGCAGTCTAAGAAATAGATAGAAGAATTATACATCCAGATCAGAGGGTACAGTTTAAAAAGTGGGCGATTAAACAGAAGATGAAGATGAGAGGTAAAAGATATTAATGAATACGGCAAAGCGTTAATGACTTGCGCATAAAGTTTAGGACTGTTTCGAAGCAAACCAACGTCCGACAGTAAGTGTACAGAAACAATCTATTACCCGTGTAGCTCCACTGTGATAAAGAAGCGTGTGACTTGGCAATGGGCTATCCATTTTCATATCGTCCGTGTTAGGGCTCATCTCTGACATTTCCCTCTCATCTTGTAATCTGCAATTCATAATAAGTTAATGTGAACTACTCACAACATCGGCCAGTAGTAGATTGTCTAAATCGGTACACGAAGGATTAACTCAATATATTTTGCAAGCGACAAAGGCGGAATAACCATGCGTTTTCTACACAGAAAACCACGGGAATGTGTCATGAAGCGGAACAATTGCCAAATTGGATACCGAACAGTTGTGTAATGATCAGGACAACTACCGCGTGTAAACCAGCTCGTGGTAATGAGTTTACGCACGGTAATGTACCAGTTTCTGTGATGACCAGGTAGGTGGGCTGTACTCAGTCCAAATTAGCTCCGAGCCGGGTAACCGATGCTAACTGACCCTGATTATTTGTATGGTTCACTTACGTGCATGTGAATGTGTGGTATGTGTAGGTTGTGCGTTGGAAACCGCCCTGATCACCATTTGCTAGAGTGTAAACCAACTCTTGGATCAAATAGCTTTCTGGAAACAACGCAGTGCGTCTGGGCAAAAGTGTTGTGTGAACGTTTTGTCTACTTTAGTTTAAATAAATGGAGCAAGTTTTCCCCAAAATGAACTTGAAAGACAAGCTAGTAGTGGTATATTGCACGATCTTTGTTCGAACTGATTTCGCTGCATCTTATCAAGTACATACTGCAGAAATGAAAATTACAAAATATGCATAAAATTATCACTTACTTTAGTTTATTCAGTAGTCAACTTATATAACGAAATATCTGAGGAGTGCGTGCGGTGTTCAGGCAATACACGTGCTGACTGGACGAAGCACGACAGCAACATCCATCCAAACAAAAAATCTTCAGACATGCAGTCGAAAGCGACTTCATACACGTTCGGACAGAAAAAACAGACAGAGTGGTTTGTAGGGTTAAGCTCGTATGGATTCGGCATATAGATGTGTATATATAGTTCACAAACTGCATTGTCTCGTTCAGATCTACGGCATATTGAGGGACCCATACCAGTAATCAACTACACAACTAGTTATTGTTATGACCGTCTCAGAAAACGTCGTCCACGTGGTCCTTAATGAACATCGGCTAATCAAACAGCCACAATTTTTCACTCGTGCCTACAGACTATCTTCATTTTTTCAGCCAATTACAAAAGCGCCAAGTATTTTCGTATTCCCATTGAATGTTCTTGTAATAGAGGCTTTTGGATTTAGCAAATCTCGAAACGAAATCGTAGTGCATCAGTCAACCTTCCCTATTCTAATCGACCGCCAGCCGATCTGTTGTCTATCGGCCAAAATGCCGCGTTCGATGGACATTTGTTGAATTAGATGAACAAATGAAGATCAAATGTGGGGGCGAGCGAGAAACACCGACCAGCGGAACGACAGGTATTTATTTGGGGTACGCGAACGATGTTTACCGCGACATCCACAACAACAGCAAGAAGGTTTACCTGCTTTGAATGAGTGGTTACCAATCTGGCGCAGCAGATCTGAACGGGAATAGTGCAGTTTAGATAGAAGGTGCTGATGGAATCCGTGCGAACTGAGCGCTACAAATCACTGTACTTTTTTTCCCTATCCAACAGTGTATTTCGAGTAACGTGTTTTAACATGGACTTATCCAATTTAACAAATTCACATGGTGTCGTGCCGTCGACGACTGTCACTCAGCTGAACCCGAATAAACTTACGCTGTAACTGAACGCTTCGTACAATCGTTGATTACATTAATACACGGTAAGTATGAAATGCTCTCTTACGGACGACTCCAAAGTTGAACAAATTTTAAAGAACCGGACAGGTCTAAAGGCAACATAATTCTATAGATAACCCTCTTAGGCGTTCACTTCTCATAGCATCCATCTTATATTAACAAACCCACACGGTCTGGAAAATAGTGACAATCGGGAAGGAATCAAAGTCATTCTTGCTAGTAGACACAGAAACACTAACTACGCAGAAAACATAGCTCTGTTCACAGTTTGTGTTATATGAGTTATACAAATAAGATCAAACCAGATTGCTTACCAATGAAGTATTCACTCCACCAACAATAGAAAAGCCCCAAGAATTCCCCGGTTTACGCGTCAATTCAATCAATGTCTCCTGACCAGGAACAATTTCTACTGGTGTCGGCAGGGCAGGTAACACAGGCGAGTCATCTGAGGTATGTAACGGATTTGGTGATGAAGTGGCCACGGGTTGCGTCGTCGGTCCGGTAGAAGAAGGTTGTTTTCGACGTCCAATCGTAAGGCACACCTGGGAAGAGGACATCTTCATACGCTTAAATGTCGCATCATAGTCCTTTTCAACCGAACCATTTACGGCCAATATCTGATCGTGTGGATACAGTTTGCATTGCTGTAGGTGGAATACAACACACACACACACACAACAGGGAGGAACAGGAGTTAGAAAGCCAGACAACAAAGTTGCACTCATGGCTGGTAAAACGATATCTTTACAATCCGGCGAAATGAGGTGGGTTGACAATCGTCCAAAGTAAAGAGAGTAGGAATAAACGGGATTGATGAAGCCAAGGAGGAAAAAAACCATGTGGCTAAAAACGAATGCCAATTGTATCAATCATTGAGTCGTTCATTTCAGTTAGATAACAGACTAGTGAGCCCAGTGATTACGTACATCGTTTATGTTATCTTGTCTCAAACCAAACAGCACTGGTGGATCGATGATACTGGAGGTTTTTGTGGTTCACATGAAACACTGCACCGGAGATTCATCAACATCATCATTAAAAACGACAACTGTATAGTCATGATGGACACTTGTGATAAACTCATAAACAAACATGAAATAAAAAAAAATACAGCCTTGCGAGATAAGACGGAAATCATAATTCGCATTTCTAAACTATAACAATCAACATCAGGATGTCAACATTAGACGAACAAACAACCACGTTGTCAATTAGAATAAAATGGTATCGAAAAAAAACGGTGTCTGTGTGGCGTTCACAGGTAAGCTTCATTGATTATCATTAGTTCACAAGAAACTTAGTTGACAAGACTTATATGGCTGACCCTGATCAATTGCCTAAAGGTTTCTATCCCAATGGCAGACAAGTTAAAGGAAACCCAACCCACGGGAGGAACATACTTCACTCACCGGTATAGATCTTCACTCTTCATTACTAAGCCGTCCGCTTCAGCTAGAACCAGTGAACCAGAGGGTTCGGCTAAGAGGCAATTTTAAATACGCCATTTTTAATACACGGCATACTTATCTAACTCGTTGTATTTTTTGGAATTGGACGAATGGGTTCGATTGACTTTCACGATCAGATATCCGTATTTGAACGATCTGATTGGTTACCTACTGATATCAACCGATGCGTGTCGCCGAATGCAAACATCAACGACCAAAGTGATCCTTTATTCAAGCGCGGAAAGAAAACAACCGTTCATAGAGGTCTGTCGAGAAGTGGATGCTTCCGAATCTGAATGTGCATTGCAAATAATGCCCATAATTGACCAAATCAGTAGTGAAGTTGATATATGAGCCATACAACAAGGAATGTGGCGAGTCCCTCAGTATGACCAAGGGAATTCTACTGATTACAGGGGACATGGTTACCAACAAAGTCGCTTTTTAGCAGTTTAGGAACAATGACTGTTCTCCGGCATTAAACATTTGCAATCCACGACGGTCATAGGAACATCCACACCGTTTGCCGAGTAAATAAATCAACATACTACGCAGAACAGTTTAAAAATTGGGGATTGTATGTGTACAATATGCCCACTTCCTTTAAAGTACAATATTATGGTAAAGCAAACTGAGTTGGCTAGCGGGATGTTTCGGTTATTGTAATGATGTCACGTCGTCAGTCTGTAATGTTGCTGGAGACATTCACGTAGGGCCGGCAAAAACGAATCGACAAATATCAGAGCCGGAAACACAGCGGAGAGGTCCGGTCACCAATCATCAACACCATCATGACAGACAGCGATAAATTGGAGGTTCTCATTGATGCTCAACTGTCATGCAAACCTGAAGAAAAAGCAAGCTCAAGTCGAAGAAAAACAGGAAGGGACTTAACCAAACAAGATAACCCCGTCTATATTCAAATATTCAACATCAACGTGAAAATATCCCCCCAAATTAACAACCTGAATATAATTGAAAGTAAGGCATCATCAGTAAGACAGTCTCTCTAAGTATTTCATTGTCCAGTATCATTAACATCAATCATATCATACAAACCTCGACCAACTAACGACAGTAATCATGCCACTGGAACAGATCAGTCGCCATTCCAAAGTAATGCAAAATAAAAACAGCTTATGCACGGAGCACAGTAGCAACAATCGCCACCACTATCCGAGCGATGTAATGCCGGGCCAAACCTGTAACCGAATCGGGACTCAGCGTCACCGAAGCGGTCGACCTGGCTGTTTACGTCTTCAGCAAAAATGACTATCAGAGCCATGTGTCGACCGAAGGAGAGCGGCCAGATCCGAATAAAAGGCGTCCTTGACACCGACGTCACTACAGTCAGTTGGAATATAAGCAGACACAATGAAAAGATTTCTGAAGATTTGTCATCTATACCCGACCTTAACGGATCTTGCCAAACGAACGGTACAAAGTCTACAGCCAATGGGAATCCATTCTGCCGAGTTGACTGCAGATTTCGTGTTGAGGATTATAGCTACTATAAGTTGACCGGTGGCGACGGTCGTGAAGTCACCCGAAGTGTGTGGCCAATGTCGAGAATACGATGCGAGTGCAGTCAGCTCAATACGTCGACCACTGTCTTTGATTCTGACTACTGAAACACAACGGATATCGAGACCGAATGAGTCTAACGTCCTTACGAGAACCGCCTGTTGACCTGTGCGTTTCATAATGCGAACGCCGAAACAATCACTAGTAATTCGCATTCTGAGCTTAAGCAAGGGATGAGAAAGGCGTGCAGTTAGGTTTTAAGAGATGTGACCTATCGGCACAGTGTTACTTTGATTAGCAGTTTTTTTCTTCGGCTCATAGGGTGACTGGTAGAAGAAATGGGATTCGGGAGGAGCCTGAGAACGAAATGTGATAGATCAGTAGAGGAGGGTTTAGCGGTAGCATGTTTTTACTTGTCTGCCCTATTGTATGTAGTAGATAGAGCGACTCGCTTTAAACTGTGAGACAGCTGATGCACTATGGAGTTAATGACCTCGTGAATATTCATGGTTGTTCGTGAGCCGAGATATTCTCAATAAGGCATCAAAATGAACAATTTTTCACACCGCATCGGGGTATAGTCTCGTTGTGACGGTTATTAACAACGGTACACATAAAGTGTGCTTTTAGCATCCAGCGGAAAGCTTTACCTCTCGACAGATGCTCATAAATGGGCAGGTTGGGGCGATCTGATAACCACCGTTTTCAGTAAGTCACATAACTGAAAATGACCTGCAGCATAAGGCTGGAGCATAGGCAGAAACAAATGGTGTTCGAACTCTGTATGACTGAATTCAAAGCGTATAACAATACTTTATACCGTTGGCATCACCTCGTGCCCGCTTATACAAAGAGCGTCTCATTCAGTCGCTACGCCCATGAGCGTATGTCACAGGCAGCATTTGACAAACACGGTAGACCAGAAAACCTTCATATTAATATTGATTACCATCAATAAATCATGCAAGAATGCACAAAATATGAGACAAGCCAACAGCTACGCAAATAACTGTCATATGTCGAGCACAAAGTATGACTCAGAAAAAATGAGCAGATTAAACACACACGACCACACTGTGGTGTCAATAAACGTGGAAGAAACAAGACTGACCAGAGAAGCAGCTCCGTTTGGTGCTAATTCGGAGACAAAAACACCTGGTCGGTCGTCGGGACCATAGTTGACGAGAAATATGCCAAAGCCATCTTTGTCCTTCATGGAAAAAGCGGAACGAAAACGGAAAAATTAAAACAGAAAGGTTAGGATTCGCAGATTCTGAAATAACAAGGTAAGATACATGTTTTTTGTCAAGAATCAAAGGTGAACTGCAAACGACAGAAAAAGCCAGCCAAAAGGTGGAATTCGATCCCTCAATGCATGTTACATGAGGGTGTAGATTAGAGCTAAAATCCTGGTTGTGAACAGGATATGCACTACCGACGAGCTCTAACCAAAGAGTGAAGTGGACGGAGTGCTTCTTTTCGAAATGAGCTAACCGGAAAGGATCTGTCTGAATAACAAAGCTGCGATCAAATATGAGCAGTATGCATTTATTGTACTAACGAACTCCTCGGTCACTTGGCAGTAATTAGTTTTGGACTAAACGTTTATTAGGTTGGTTCACTGTGAATGATTGACGTTGGAACATCTCGACAACGCGAATTAACGAACTAATGATCTGCGGCCTAGTGACAATAATTTCGGTTCACACCATCAGGCGAATGCATTCGGCCTCGAATATTATAGGACAGTACTATGACTGGAACTGCCATTCACCACAAAACTGGAAAAACAGATTTCCCAAAGGGAATACTGTGAACTAAGAGAACTGAATGCATATAAGCCATATTATTGGATCACTCTGCCAACACAATATACCGACGACCATCAAGACCGAAAACCGACAAGCCTCACCAGCAGAATAGTCAGGAACGTTTAACAGCCTTGCTGCTATATTGTTCTGGTGAATCAGCACATGAATAAAATCGAGGGACTGTTAAGTTAGCACCGGTTATCACTTCGTGGTTTGAAATTGTGTGATCACAAGTGAGTTGACGGGGAACGCTTTCAGCAGTAAGATGAAGAAGTCAATTCAGTTTGTCATCGACAACCTGGTTCTATCCATCTGAAACTGCGTTCGTAGAGATCCAGAATCAGCTAGATCAAGGTATTAGTTACACAATGTAGTCCGAACGATCTAAACTAAACAGAAGCATTCAACTCTATCGACAAAACGGCATGGGTGTTTAACAACCCAACCCCCCCCCCCCATAAAAAAACACAATGTGTAATTCCATTACCGGAGTTCCCTCAGATATAGGAGATAAACCAAATCACTCACACTCAGTCTAAGCAGTTGATGATACCATGAGAAAACAATATACACGAGGTTCATCTTATAAAACCAGGTCGACAGTAGGAACACCTTAATACTCAAACGGAGAAACTAAGGAAAGCACATCCAGGTAACTAAGTTCCAATAAAGAGCTGGGAGTTCTCCAAAACTTCATTTCTGAAAACACATTATGTAAGCAACCTGAACGAGGAAAAATGACCTCCAAACCAAGCAAGACGGGTTTTCCGGGGAGAGGGACCTACTCGATGAATGTTCACGTCAAATATTTCAAAATTGTCCAGCGGTTCATTCAGTAGAGATGCAATCTGGTCTAACAAGCTCATGTCGGTCGATCGAGCGTCACTTGAATCATACTGATCGCGTGGTCCGGCCTAAAACAATAGAAAAAGTCAGAAAAGATAGCGGGTTATGTTCCTAAAAACGCAGATATGAAAACATCTGGAAACACATCATGTGGATGGTAAGAGACAGAGGTTAACAGTGATCTCTAAGTGTCATACAATTAAGGAAGAAAGAGATGGGCTCTAATATAAGGATCAATCAATCGTATAAACCAAATATTTAACACCGTGGTGACCACAGGTTGAAAAAGGACGGCCAAATTTTTACCGAAAGTAAGCCGTCACCTAAAAGATAGATCCATCCAAACCCATCAATTGTCCCTACTTTACATAGAACTCGGAAAGTAAAACATATTTCAATAATATTCCATCACTTAGACACTAGACCCTTGATGCGGTGACAGCCTTCGCAACTTCACCGACTATTGGGATAAATTGGAAGGCGTGATGATCACAGCGGCAGCCTCATTCATGCCAAACAGGCCGATATGTAGCGGTCGGACGAACAACAGTATCTTGATTCTCCAGGGAAAGAGTTGGAAAGAGGCTGTCATTTTTCCTCAGAAGAGGTGATACAAATTCTAGTTAACTGTCGTCTACCCATTGTCTTGCAAAAAAAGCCTTTGATACAAATGCATTGGTTGAGAACCCTGAGCATTCTCCTGTCCAGGCCTGTATGTCCTGGCAATACACCAATCCACGCATAATCACGAATACTCTCAAATGTGTTAAGTGCGTACCTCATCAGCTGTCTCGCAGTGTAAGCCAAGTCTGCTGCATACAATAGGGCGGACAAGTAAAAACATGCTATCGCTAAACCCTCCTCTACTGATCTATTAAATTTAGTTATCAGGCTCCTCTCGGATCCCATTCCTTCTATTAATCAGCGAACACGCCGATCGTATTTGTTGGCTGTTGAGAAACCGGTGCAGTAAGCGGTGAATCACGTACATCAAACTATCCTAGAAAGCGAGCTTAACAGTTATCACTTCGAAGAGCCTGAAGGGTATTGGGCTAGAATAGGACATCCTGAAGCGGTACGGCGAGTCGCTTGTGAACAAACATTCGACGACCGAAGTTCTTATAGCTGTTTCATTTGATGAGTATCATCATCATTATCATTATCATCATCACAATCCTCATAAACAGCAACACATCAGTGGTTCACACTGATGCGTATACAGGAAGAGAGAAGAAAAAAAGTAGAACGAGACGGGACATAAGTACTAAAAATAGCCTCATCCATATTCAAACTATTATCGAGTGACCCCAGCACGGAGGGATGGTCTCCGTCGTCCACACAAGTTGAAACAACTGAGTCAATGCCTCTACTAACGCCTCTCCACCTTCTTTGAAAAGTGCCTTATTAAGGGAAAGGATACGCAGAGTTTCGTTCTGGGCGAAGATGAAGTGATCAAATCTTCGCCTTTGGCCAATCTCTGGAAAAGCATCATACGCGGTACCGACCAACTGTGATTTTCTCCCAGTGTGACAGTGACAGTGAGAACGTCGCCGTGGATCACCTACCTGGTGGAGGACTGACTGATTTTCAGATAGTACACGTAATGCCAGATAGTATATGGTAAGTACGTCCAAATGTGTATTGCAGCCGCAAAGTATAAACTTCTTTTGTAAGACTGTTGCGATTATGCCGGTTTAACGTTGGATAATGGAGTAATGAGGAGGCTGCCTCGGCAGCAGCAGAGTGTTAAAAACGAATAAGATGTTCACACCTCGTAGGCTATGACGGAGTTTTTTTAAACAGGGACGCCTCTGACGACAGAGTGGTGTTCTTCTGAGGCTTGATTGCTGTGTATGAGGTCTGTGTCACTCTACGGTTGCAAAACTTGGCCGTTCAGAGCAGAAGACGTGAACCGTCTCCAGGTATTTGACCACCGATGTCTGCGTTCGATCGCTCGTATCGGGTGGCACCAGCGAGTAAGCAATGAAAAGGTTAGGAAGCGGGTGTTTAGTACTGATTGCCAATCGAGTTTTTTGTTCAATCTGTACGTTTACACTTACTTAGACAGTTAGGTCATGTATTAAAAATGCTAGCTAGTCATCTGCCATACCGAACAATCTGCTGATGCTGCGACTGATTAGCCTAAGGTGTGAGGTGAACAGATGATGAACATACATGGAGAAATCATTCCCCTAAGGACTGTTAATATGGGTCGGGTTCGTTCACCGGACTAAGATCCTAGATACTCGCACAGCTGATTAGGAGACGTGTTGGGAGGGCAGTCGGTTAGTCGGACTCGGATGCGCGAATGTTGTTGTTGGTTGGTTGGGTTGTCTGCGAATTGAGTGCAGATAATGACTCTAAACAGTGAAAGCTGTCATGCTCATGACGTCAAAGTTTAACTTATGACTCTTTATTTTTTACACGGCATAAGCACCCCGGCGACGAATGTTTGGGCTTAGTGCAGGTGTTTCTTTGTAAATGGGTCCCCTTCCTTTTTCTTACTTTTGTTTCTCAGTCAGGCTTTTTCTCCCTGCCATGGTTGTAAAGCAGTCCAGCATTGACGTGAGCATCTGACGTCTTACTGTCTGAGATGATGTGATGGCTTCTAACTGCTTCCAGTTTTCTCTGAGAACGTTACATAAATTCGGTGAAGTAATGAACAAACTGTAAGACCAATGATTACTACCTCAGTCTGTTAAACGTTTGACTTTTGTAACCAAATGTGTACAGTTGCTAGTGCCATGCGTGCGATTTAACGCAGCCAGCAATGGTCGAGTGTGCTCTTAATGGTCATGTTTCGCGGTCGTAAGTTAACATAGCTTGCTTCGTATATGGGATTCGGAAAGATTCAAAGATACGTTTACTTACCACTGAAGATATCTTATAGCAATGAGGACGACCGAAAATCTGAAATAATCCAGCAACTATTAGGTTACGCAACCCTTTCACGACTGATACAGTTTCTTAACAGATTAACAGATTACACAACTTACAACGTTAAATTTTCGTAATCACTGTAATCTCGCACTACCACTTTGAAACCGCAGAACACATCCGGAAGTATTTAACGGGAGAACGAATACTTGAAACAGTCGTATGCATAGTGCAGATTCCCTTCGTTTTTCTTCTTCAACCGATCATAAAAGCAGCCATAGGAAACAACGGGGAAACGTACTGGAGTATCGTAGGATTCCTTGCCAAATGTTGTTTGTTTTGGAAGCGTTGACGAAACAATTGGCGGAATGGCATTGCCATCAAAAGCCGACGGCACATTGGTACGTTCTGGTGAGCACAATGTGGACATGAGCTCTAGGTGGACAGGGTTGCGTCGGATCACAAGCGAAATGGTGGGATTCGTGAACTGCCCCATATTCTCTTCTTCATGATCTTTGGCAGCATGTTCGTAGCTCTGTTGGATTGCATTAGCGATACAACGTCCAACCAACAATCGACCGGAACCCGCAACACCAATCTGATTAACCTGGAGTAAGCGAACAGAGTAAACGCACGGAATGGATAGAACATGCAAACTCCACTTGTGAGAACGTACGGCTGTCGGACACGAGATAGAGAACAAGGAAGCAATACCTGGATAATTTCATCCCCGATTCTCAGGTCTCCGTGTTGTTCAGCAATTGACCCAGGAGAAAATCCAGCCACATAAGTGCCCGAATACTCGGGCAAACGGCTTCCGACTAAACGTATACCGAGATTATCCAACCGGTTATGCATTTCTACGCTGGCCGGCCACGGTAACTCAATAACCAGACGATGGATTGTATCACCCGGAGGTGCCGTACGAGTGTACAAACTGACAGGATCGGCTGAAATATTGTCAAAACAATGAATTTTGGTTAGCCAATAGTAATTTATGGGATGTGTAGGAAAACAGAAGATGTCTCAATGTTTAATGATTCGTTTTCACATGGGCGCATAAAAAAATCCGCGATCTATGTCATAGAACGCTGTTGGGAGCCCAAAAATTGGATACAGTGGTAAAGGACAAATGAACAACCGGTCGAAGATTTGGACGCCCGTTACACGATTGACCTGACGAGTTCAAAGATGATTGAATATGAGTTGTTCAGCTCAGGATTACAAGCCGGTCGAAGCGACTGGCGTGACAAGGACGATCGATTTCATGGACAAACTGGACAATTCAGAACTGCCTCCCCCTCCAAAATGGTTACCGGTCTTGGACACGTGTATTAGCCACAATTGTATTGAACACAATATGATGCAAGTGGACTGCGACCTTTGGATATTGCGCTCCACCCTACCACTCCATTAACGTCCCGAAGCCCGTAAGTGTCATGTGATTCAATCAGCATGCAACTGTACACGCGTGGACACATCGTCTGTTGAAAGTTATTCCGTAGAACATTATCAACAGACGAGAGTTAGGTGATTTAATTAGGAATGTTCGAGCTTGTCCTGAAAATAGGACCGAAAAACGTTCGTGCCCGAGGAGAAACGCAACCACAAAAATTGCAATCACGGTTTGTTTCTCGAATAATTCGAACAGTATGTAAGTAATCCTACCTATTACGCCGGAAGTAAGCTCTGTGAGAAAATTGAGAATTTGTGAAACCGGCGTTTTGGATTTTAATTCTTCATAGTATGGCCAGGGACAAGATAACTGATCGTATAAATACAATCCTACCGCGACATGGACTCACATGTGATGACAGGAAGCTTTTCAATCAACTCCGAAGTTGGGGATAGTTGTTTAGAAAACCGTCGAGGCGGTCGAAGAGGAGGCGACTCAACACGTCCGGCAATTTGCGTCCCCGTTAAATCCTCATTCAACACGGGACCCGCAAGGGAAGCTAACGGTATGGTTTCCTCTCCAGAGTCTACCTGTCCGTTCAGTCGGTGCACGGGCGATCGGATCGGGCGCGAGAGCACATTCAACTCGTCACGCGAGTCGATTTCATTCTGCGCGGAAAGTAATGCGAGATTACAATCGAACGACGGCTAGACCACATGTAAAAGGCCAATACAATGGTCGATATGTCAAATCAGTCACAGTAGCAAATACGTCTATCAACCCTGGACAGCCACAGTTAGTTGTGAAAACGGATATACAAACAACCAACACGTGTGACTGTTAGAGTGGAACATACAGTAGGCTTGAAAATCATAACAGTCGAGTAGACGGAGAGCGAAAGTTCCGAAAAATCTAAACAAAGGATGGATGAACAAAACATGGTGTAGCGTAAAAAAAAATTCGTGAGCAAGTTTAGATCGAGTGTGTTCACCGATTCCAACGTTCGTGCGAGAGCGGCTTGTTGACCTATCTGTTTTAGCGTGCGAACGTTGAAGGCACCTATATTAATTCGCATTCTAGGTCTAAGCAAGGGACGAGGGAGGCCTGAGGCTGATGGTAAGAGATGGGACTTATCGGCATGGTGTTACTATGATCAGCTGTCTGTTTTGGGGCCTGTAGAGTAATCATCAGAAATGGAGGTCGGGAGGGGCCTGAGAGCTAAATTTGATAGGACAGTGGGGGAGGGGTCAGCAGTAGCATGTTTTCGCCTATCCACCCTGCTGTATGCAGCAGATAGGGCGACCCGGTTTATACTGCGAGACGGCCGATGCAGTATGGATTTATTGTTGTGAATATTCATGGTTGTGTGTGGGCTGAGATACTGCCAGGACGCCCAGACCTAGACAGGAGAACGATTAGGGTTCTCAACCAAAGCCTTTGGCTCAAAAGCCTGTACCGCAAGGCAGCGGTTGGGTGGCAATGTACCAGAACTGGTACTTTTTCCGGAAAAAGATGCCAACCTTCTTCCAACCCCCAACCTGGAGGACCAGGAGACTGGTTTGTCAGACCTCTACCCATTGGCCTGCCTGGTATGAGTGACTCTATCGGTGTGGTGACCACACCGTCCAGTTTAGCCCAATAGGTCATCGAGATGCGCAAGCCGTCACACCACGTCAAGCTCGGGTACTGGATAGAGAGACAGATATTAGGAAACGGTCAGTGAAATCGATCCGAACAGTCTGGTTAGTAAACACTAATTATCGATGTTGGGCCGTCTTACCGATACCAAGTTACCTGTTGTCAGGATGACATTGGTGCAAGGGTATATATCATATACTCGCTCGCGCCGGTAATCGCGCTGCTCACGTCCGGCTGCCCGAAGTCTCTCTCTCTGTACCTATGAAAGGAAGTCTGCAATACCGAAACGATAGGAGGCTGCCACTACTTACATTTAACTGGTTGATAAAACAGGGGTGGTTATACTTGGCTCTAGATAGTGTAATATGTTAAATTTCACCCTTAGCTTCCCCAATTTATCAGTAACATTCAGGTCATTATGAGCCAGTTGTTTTATGCTAGTTATTCATCATAATATAACAACGAGTGAATTGCATGTAAACTTGGATTCCGAGTATGAACGAAACGAAAGAGCAGAGGTCCTAATGTGGACTTTTGTGATAGACCACCGGACACACAATAATGATCTGAAAAAGCTTCGTTAATTTTGAAAGTAAAACGCCGAACTTGAAAGTAACTGGTGAACTACATGAGCAGTGAATTTCCTACCATTCACAAAGCTTTGGATATAGCGTTAAACGGTCTACTCAGTTGAGAGCCTTATAGAAATCTAGAAGAACCACATTAACTGGTTTTGTTTTCATCAGCTCTCTTCGTCAAATCTCCCCAGGCAGCAGGTAACTGGGAAACATACGACACTCGCATTCGAAACCGATGCTAAGTTTCAAGCAACAATACCGACCGGGTGAAACGCTTACGTGACTGATCATCAATCAAGTTTTCCATGACCTTTGAGGCAACCGTTAAATAATTGTGTATAATCATCGCGTCGTAATTAGCGTGCTCAGTTACAACGAATCTTCGTTTCGTGGATGAGATGGCACTGTGTACACCTCTCCGCAGGTTTTTGAGATGCTTGTTAATTTCCAAGTTTCTTGCGAAGACTGACATGAACACCGGAATTACGCGCGCGACAAACTGTACTTCGAACGAACGTTGATTCCGATACATCACTGGGCTTTAATATCGTTTACTTGTCGAAGCCTGTCCTCGCATAGTTACTTCGTTCTTAATTCCAACTAGTGGACCTTGTTTATGTCCGCCATTACGTGGTCTGTTGTATTTGGTTGTGTTTCCGTGAATAATTGGTCTCGGACCTTGTAAATTTGATGGATTCAATATCGATCACCATGTTGATAAAAAAAACCTCGCCTCTACGACCGTCTTTTTTATGGATCAGCATCGGCTGCTCAATGGGCTCAGAGTTCACAGACGCTCGCCAAATCACAGACTCGAGTACTTTAGGTCCAGCCTATCGACAGACATCACGAGTAAACTGAGCGTAGATCGAGGAATCACTAGACATCCGGGACTAAGGACGTCATCGTGAATCCTAAAACAATGAGCTGTCTGCTCTCTCTCTCTCTCTCCCACAAGTGCATAAATATACACTCAGAACGTTATGCCCACAAACGGCGGGGATAACAAACATCCCACCGGGTTTGGTTACTCAATTACTGATTGGCGACACCAAAATCACTCACGGAAGTAAACCTCTCAACAGTGATCAAAGTGATACCATAGATGGTTTAATGCAAGCGCATGCTCCTGCTCATCTGCGTGGCAACCGTAATACTTACAAACAATGTTGCGGGCCGAAACGGAAACGAAGAAGTTATAATTTATAGCACCGAGTGTTAGATTCAATCACCGAAAAAATAGCTCTGCATGTGACAAAGGTATCAATAAAATGAAAACAAGTGAAGTGAGGTCGTATAAGTCTGTCATGCGTCAGCTGTGTTACTAAACGACGAGAGTCAGGCTAATGGTGACATACGTGTTAAACACGACTTTTGCATGAAACGGTCCTAGGATGTTCCTCAGCTAACTGAGTAAGTAGACAGTTAGCAAAAGGGTTCCCATAAAATCAGAACACTGCTAAATACGGCTGGCTCAATTAACCTTCCTGTAGACGCCGATAATGGCATTGATCATACTAACTAGAAGTAGACGCAATGCAAAGCGTACATCTTTTCAAATCAAAGCAACGCAGTCAGGTAAATCACATCGGAATCGATGGCCAATTTGGATTGAGCGCATGGAAAGACAACTACACAGTGAAAGGCGAATAGAAAATTAAGCAAACTTTTCGAGTTGACTATTGAGCATTTGATGTGCTTAAAATGGAGAATACAACCGACAGACACGAAAAGCCGGCACTTGGTGGAAGAAACGAGTCATCAACAGACGCTCAGTTGTGCAGAGAATGAATCCATAATTTATTCTAATTCAGTTTCCAGATGAGCTATCCTGATCATGCGTAAAGCGCACGCCATTTGATCGATTGGCAGAGACTACCGGTGAAATTCAGTGCACAAGACAAATAAAGAAATGAACTGAAAC
>LOND01000209.1:96325-109619 GCA_014220965.1 Paragonimus kellicotti
TCCATCCTGACCGCCGGCCGCTAGCGCATCTAGCTTGATGCCTGATTTTATCGGGGTTGTGGAAGGAATCAGTGTGTATAAAAAAATGATGCTGCATGACGTTCGCATATAGATTTGTAAACCGTAAACTAACTGATTTTGACCTTTAGGACGCATTTAGCTAGCAAGAAGGCGATTTCAACAGAGGAACATGAAATAGGTCATGCTCACCAAAAAGGAAGACACTGCAAACAGACCACAACAAGGATCGCAATCGTCCTGTAGCAAACGACAAAATTAAAGGACCATAAGACAACAGGGTGATTGTGTGTTTGAATAATGGCACCATCATCATCATGGCGCAATTCCAACATGACCGCATACGTAGCCCCAAAATCGAGTACATGAAATCTTATGTCCGCGTGTATAAAAAAAATGTGGATGTTTTTATGGTGAAAATCTACCCGATTCACCGCTTATCCAAAATCCGACACAACAGACGACCTGGTAAGGGACGAATCTAAACATCACATTAAGATACCATATCAGGACTGAACGAACAGCTTCAACGTTACATTTTCCGTTATTCGCCAAGTTCTTGTTCTGTGTTGCACCAATCAGCTTACAGTTTGTGACTTTGCATGTGCCACTGAGACCAGCTGATGACAGTCTGATTTCTTTAGTGCTGATCTACATTCATAAATGCGGATTTCTATCTCATGAATAACAACTGCTTACTACAATCAGTCCGAGACCCCCTCATTACTTACGCGGGAGATTTCGATTCAAGTATCATTTTGAGGGTTACTCGAAGTCCCAAATTCTGAGTATTACAGTCTGACAACACACGTTGTAAAGTTCCAAGATGATACTTGTTTTACAGGCCATTTGTTTGATAACAAATTCTGTCCGAACAGGACAAAGATGCTAAGTAACTGTTTGCTCAGATGCACTTTATCACGTGGGCCAAAAATTGGGGATGGAGTACACAAAATGAACGGCAAGCTTTCAGTTCTTCTGTCTAGCTGCTGCCGACAGGTCTATTTCGTAACTCATCATTCCAACCACTGATTCGTATCCACTGAACTTTTGTGTTTATTTTGACATTAAACCGACCAACGAGGCGAACACATCCGGAGTTTCGCTGTCGTCAACCTTTTCAATAGGTCTATCATCAACCACAATCATTTGCCATCATTATCTGTGCATTGACTGATGCATCTGGCCAACGTCCATCTCCACAAATAACCAAAGAGGCTAGTCCAGACAGGTAAGAGAAACGGATCACGATGACATGGGATGCGAGTGAACAGTAAAAAGGAATTAACTGGCTTTATTTCTGTTGAATGAAACTAAATGATGTACCATTCTCAACCAGACAGATGCAAAGAAGGAAGGACAATTTCACCATTACACAAACAGTGAGGTGAACACATGGGCCTGAAAGTTTGACCTTGCAAATACATAAATGGGAGCACGCGACAGACAAGTGGGCAAGAACCTAATTCTACAATAGCGAACAAGTGAAGTGGTAAGGTGTGAGATGCGTAACGATATAATTACATATGCATGTATGTGCAACACATACATATATATGTTATAATCACTGTGTACCGTTGTTTCAACCCTAGAAGTCTAGTCAAGGTTTGATCCAAATACTACCTCTCCTTGCTGACGCCAAGTGTTTCACAAGCAAACATTAACCTGTAAAGCAATTAGATGGCTTAAAAATAACGTATCCAAGCCAACGCGCCCCATGTTTACAAAAAATATACTCAGATTAATAATCCCTGTGAGTGCGAACGTAAGCGAACTATAAACGTTATGCACCCAAATGGATACATCTGGTAGTCATCAACAAAAGAAGCGATGTGCAGGTCCTATTCTTAAACTGACGTCCCATGATGCTTCCAGAGGATAATAAGAGGCTCAGACGCCTATAGGAATGAGAGAAATCAGTGAGTTTCTGAAGATGAGTTTAACATAGTGTAAAAACCATTGAAAATTGTCATTCAACTGGCTAAATAACGAAGATAGAAAACAAACAAACAACCTTAACGACTGAAACCAAAGTAACAGAATTGAAGTTACCGTATCTTGCGGACGATCCGAGTCACCGATCTTCACTTGATCACTGAATCACACATACGTACAACGAAGTCAAAGTCATAGAAGAAGCGAAATGCATAACACACTTGAAGCGGCGCATGCCGTTGAAACAAACGGGGATGAATAGGTTATATCGATAGCTTTCAGCCAACATAGCACAATAAATATGATACATACAGTCTATATGCTGCCTGGAGGCCCAAACCTAGATTGGAACAGGTGAGATAACCGAGGTTTGTGTGACTGATACCACTGAACTACTTCGAGCCGAGCAAGAGTGAACGAACGAAAGACTACGTTCGTGTACATCTAATCTGTTTACAATTCGATGAAGCTACATCACTCGAACTAGTTGACTTGCAGGGAAAACCTACTAGGGGTGCGAGTATGTCTACTCTGGGCCTGCTCAGGGTCTCCTGTCATTGTGCCGTCGGCAGTCGCGAAACCAAGTCGATAGTTTGGTCAGTAAAAACATTCCCAGTCTTCATAACTGCCTCTGGCTAGCTGTTGTCTGCCGCATACTGAAGTATGGTTGCTCAATAATGACTAAACTGTGGCTGAATTTCTATTCCGTTACCCATCTATACTCCTTATTCGTATCCAGTGTTTTATCTAGCTCATACTGCCTGAGTGACTTGACTGTCCCAATCGATTTTACAGAAATTATTCTACTCAGCCTACTATTCGTTCTGAGCCGTCCAATTTGAAATCAAATGTGCATAGGCTTCGTCCAATTTGTCGCCTTCCCGTTGATTGTTTGACGAAACCATGCAGGAAAACCGGTTCCTCATCTAGCATGATCTGTCACCAGCGACCCATCCGCTGAAATATTGGGACGGAGACTCACAGTAAGTAACGGCCAACACCATCAGTACATGGTTTTCTTCGACTCACTTACTCTTCAAGTATTTCCATGCAGTTTTTACCTTATCACAGTTTGTTTGTTCTTTGGATCAGGCAACCGAGAAATGAGCGGCTCAGCGTATACATTCACAGAAATGTTCAACCAGTACGTGTACCTTTAGGATAACACGCGGCTCTCTTTTAAAGTAGACAGTCACTTAAACAAAAACAAGACCTAACATGAACCAGTTGAGTTAACTGATCAGACAAGAACATGCACCAAACCATATAAACCAATCAAACAACGAAACTGAAGGAGTTCAACATGACGTCTACTCGGACGCGCATCAATGAAGGCTTAAAAGAACGTTAACAGAATAGAAAATGAACAGATATATGATGTCTGTAAGGGAATTTGTACGTGTCAAGGGCCAAAAGGGGCAGAGCAAATTCGAAAAAGCGAGCCGGCAGAGAACAACAATATTATGAATGCTTGTTGATAAAAAATACAATGAGGAGGGAAGGTTAAAACTCGGCGATGAGCGAACAAAGAAAAATCGAATTGAAACATGAGGGGTAGAGGAATAAACATTGGTTGAATATGTAAAGACAATTAGGTGAAATCATAAGGATGTGGTGGTCTTGAAGGATAAACGGAAAATGCGGGATGAGTATGTGTGTGAGGAGAAGAAAAAAGAAGTATAGCAAAGTGTGAAATGAAGGCAGGCGGAGTTATGCACGATAACCACAAGCAGAAAGAAAAAGGGAATAAACCAAAAAAGTATGCAGACCACTGCCAAGAGTGACAAATGAATGCAGCTCCCTGAAATGCGATGGTGCAGATAGGTTAGAATTGCCAGTTCTTATGGAGCATCTAGTGTTAAATACAATCAAGCCATATAGGAGTTAAATACGTGGCTCGCCAACTGGTCGCGGAAACGCTTCACATATGATAGAGGCTTTGGATGTTCCGGGCTAACAGATGTCAGCACATTAAGCCATTAACGATAATATTTAATAGCTTCAAGCTGTGTGGTCGAAAGTAGCTCATACCAACTCTAAATCTCCCTTGCGTTACGTAAGGCTCATTCAGTCGTATCTCAATCATACATGTCATGAGATCCCTAACTATTACGTTCGTTCTGATTTGGCAGTCGGTCACCATGTGGATAACGGCAGCCCAGGCCGCAGTACCCACATGTACGGTTGGAGTTGGAGACGATGGTGATGACCCACAGACGAGAAGGTACAAGCGCCACATTCATAACCATTTGGAGACCCCTGTATGCAAATCATGTTCCATGAAACAAGCACAACTACTTTACGTAATAATAGATTATTTTGAGAACGACGACAAATATCGATTCGCAACTTTGGTTGTTCATGAATTATTTCAGACGAACAAAATAAATCTGAAAAAGCGAAAACAACTTACCAATAGGATCAGACAACAAAGGAATGCGCACAGACTTCTCGGCATGCTTGCCAACTGGAGGAAAGCTTAGGTCATGCGCGTGTAACTCCGGCTGTGGATCCACAACAGGCAACACGTGAAAGTTGAGGTGCTATTAAGAGGAGATGAAAGAAACAGACAGTAACAGCGAGTAGAAGGAGCCGTCTAGTGACTAAAACAACCGTGTCATAGTGGTTGCCACGGTAACATCACATCGACTTTGTTGAAGATATAGATGTGTAGTTTGGTTTTGGATAGTTCGGTTCGTGAACCCGTTACGCAAATTATGCTATACTTCATCATCACGGAATTTAGAACCCACCGCATTATACCATTTAGCCCAGACTCTGGAGTGCGCCAAAGGAGACGTTCGAGTGACAGTTGCAAGACATGCGAAAAAGAGCCACTAGGTGCTATGGCACTAAATTGGTTTTGCTACCGAACGTGATCGCACTGACTAAGACATGTTGTCATTAAATGTTCAAGAATCAAGTTCCCTGAAGACTAACAACAAACGACCATCTTCAACCTGAAAATGGTTAAGACAAATTAAAGTACGTCGTCAATTGACTCCCTCGAAATTCACTATCAAACACGTGCAAGTGCACAGTGCTGGTTAAAGATGTGCCAGCTCCTAGGCAGCTCCAGTGACCTCCACATGAGGACAATCTGTACTGTTTACTTTGGTCACAGATGCACGCACAACCAGAATCATGGCAACCCAAACGTTGATTAACTGGGTTATCAAAATTTGACCAACCTAGTAAAAACATTGTTATGAGTCTGACGCAGGATTGATATAGAGATAAACAGAACTGATCTACCAACAAGATAGATAAATGCAATACAAAAAGTGTGCGAAGGGGAAACCGAACAGGCGCGCTTCAAACAAATCGGATGCGATTGATTCACCAAACAGGAATGCGCGTGGTGACAAACAATGATGCATTGCATCATGAAATCAGACTACTTAGTGAACGTTCAACATTGTGAGGCTCAGTGTCATCAAGCAGACAACGTTAGATGATCACCGGTTGGGATGCAACATAATTCGCAATTAATGCGATGACGCATATAGAATGATGCAGGTTACTGGCTCGAGAAGCAGTTGGACTACTATGATCCATAGCCTTAACGCACATCCGAACGTTTGTAAGACAATCCGCGCTATTCCATCTATGCTTCTCATCTCATATTCCTCCCTAACAATCACCACGTCATCACCAACATCGAGAGCAACAGATCGGTTACTGATACCAATTCGTAACAACGATCCAATCATAAAAAACAAAGCAGCCACAGTGAGTTGGAAATAATATAAAGATAAGCCGCAATTCACAAACATTCATTGATTCAAAATTAGAGTATTAACGCATTGCAGTAAGCACGCAATCGAGATGTAAATAAAAGGGAGACGACATCTATAGAGCTCTTGGCTCTTACTACTCTGTATCATTAATTTACTTCACTTTACCGACAAGACAGACAAAACCACGCAAAATTCATGACAGTGCACGCGTGCGACAGCCATCAACCCTTCAATTAGAATCTAGGTGAACCAGGAGACGCCAGCCAGGAAGGACTGATATCTGCCTTCATTTACGTACAGTCGTTGCCTGTTTACCCGGAATTGTACCAAGCCGACTGTAGCTTTTGTGGTATGGTCGTTGATTAGTTGGGTTCCTCGGCACACAACCCAATCATCTTCACTCTGGACTACTGGTGCAAGATTTCAAAGAATGCGACAACTGAAGCTAAAGCACAGACCCGTGCGTGGGTCACAACGGAGACCAGTTCCAGCAAATGTTACCACGAATAAAGTGATAAGTTTCTTTGTATATCTATCGCGGTACTGATTCACGATTCTATTACAGAAGAATGATTGAAAAGTTTACAGAATAGCATGAAAGTTCCTATTCTAATAAAATAACCCACAATTACTACTCACATGATATTTCATGTTGTCCACCGAATCCGGAATCTACAGAGAAACCAGATGAGGGTGAAAAAACATGTTAGCAATCCCGACGGAGATGGAGAGTTCAATGTCATGCACACAACAGTAAATAACAGAGGAAGTTCAAGAGAGACATGCACAAGGGAAGAACACTATAGGTGGCTTTACGGGGTAAAATCCCTATCGATTTTCAGCATCTGGATTGGGTTGGTTGCTTGTTTTTATGTGACGTGTCGGGTTTTCGCAACATGCAGCGGAGGCAATGTAGAATGGATTCAACAGAAGCATACTCAATGAATGCAATGAAATGAAAACCTCGAGCTTCGGCATTCTTGTAGTCTTCGTATAAACAATGGACGAGTATTACAGTACATCCGTCTTTTCAAAATAAGTAACCAAAGCATCGAGTATCTGATCGAAAAGTCAAGACAGAGATGCTTGTAAAGAAGACCAACGTTACCAAACAGAAACGGAAAAAACAGGATAACGAAAGGACCATGAGAAGGTATTTAGGTTCGGAACGTGGACTACGACAAAAATACATTGATTAACACCCTGTCCAACCCAGGAACAACAGGCATGCAAGCAACGTGAATGTGCGAGCATGCGCAGAATTGCGAGACAGGTGGATTCACAAACCTTAGAGTTTGAGTTGGTCAATTCCGCATCCGTCTCTAAGCAATGGGGCACTTCGAGACCATCACTAAGATATGAACTCGAATTGAGTGACTCCAAGGAGGGGCTTCTTGAAGTCCGCTTTCCCTTATATCTATAGATCTGACTATGTCGGCGGGGAGGCAAATCGTTCAAGCCTCTGAAACCACTCGAAGACGATCGGTCGTCTGCGTGCCGCTTTTGGGACACGAGCACGAGTGCATCGAGCGTGGAGAAGTTGGCCTGGGGGACGAGCTCCCAGTAGTCGAACTTGTTAGTTTCAACTGTAAGTAGCCGGATAAGGAAACCGTGGAGGTGGTGGACAAATCAATGTCTTCCTCTTCTTCTTCTGCATCACTAACATCTTCACTTACCGAAGTCTCCAAGTCGGCGTTCACAATGGAGGAGAACGTGGCAATTTCATCATCAAATATACTGTGAGAGGTGAGCTCGCGCTCACATGAAAGTGAATGGGCTTCAACTGATTGTTGAGACTCCTTTTCCTCTTCGAGAACCTCATTTCGGATTGACGAATGCAATTCATGCTCAACCTGCTCCAAGGCCGAAGCCAAAATAGAAGTGACAAGAGGTTCAGCGAGCTTATTCCAGTCCACCTCTGCGATTGTGCTTGATCTGATTTACGGACTGACTGGGAAGAACAAGAACGAGTACAAGAGAACTCGGGAGAACAGACGGCTGGAGAATGACGGAGCAACCCTCCACTTGCAAGGCAGACGACGGCAGCATAGATTGCATCGGACACTAGACAGGCTACTAGTGAAGACAAGCAAGACGAATTCCGGCTCATAGTGGAAGATGCATCTGACTTAGGAGACATAGTCTCCATTCGACTTGGAGTGGGCGAATGTGGACGAACTAGTACGTTCTCAACTAGAGGGTCAGGGGACGATAGGGGAGTTTTCGTTGTACTAACAGCTGCAATCCGATGGAGCTGCACGAAAGACTGGGAACGTCGCACAGAAGGTGCTGACAGAAAATCCCCATCCAGCGAAGTGAACGGCAAAACGGAGAATGAGCCGGATCCAAATCGAGCCCATTGAGGACCCACTCTGTCTTCCACTAGTGATCCGACGACAACAGGCTAGAAGTGCGTATGCCATGAAAACATGCAAATGAAATGGACAACACAGAAGACAGTCATTGGTTAAGTGCACGTGAGGTACGGATGAACGACGAAACACAAGAGGGAGAGGGAGGAGAGAGAGGATGAATGAGTTAAAGTTAAGGTCAGTTTCGCTTAACGCAAATGTACAAAATCTCAAACAGATTGAAGGTACCACCAGCATACAAAATAGAGCGAGGAGCCGAATACACACACTTACCGTGTGTCCCCCGTTAACAAGTGGACCATCGGTGTCGACATACAAGGGTTCATAACCACCATTGAGAGGGTTCTGTGAATGGAAAGCCGATGGGGAGGAGCCTAACATGGGATTCGTGTTGCCAGTTGTTACGTTCGGCTCCAAATGCATTTTCGCTATGCCCAGCAGACATGGACCAGTCGGAGCAGCTCGAAGGGCAGCAGCAGCCTCGCGCAAGCTTGCTTTGGCCAGATTACGATCGTTGACGAACAGAAGACGATCGCCCATGGCAATACGACCGTCCAGATGTGCCACTCCGTTTGGTACGATGCTATCTATTAACAGAAAACCGTGCTTGGAACTGGCGGATTTACGATCGCTAACCGGGCGGTTCCAAGAACGTGGAATTGTGGAGGAACGAGCCATCTGATCCCGGGAATTTGGAGACAGACGACTAGATTTGCGCCGTCCAAGCGTTAGACTTTTACGCCGGCTATGCGAGTCTGGATCGGAAACAGTCAATTCCTTTCAGAAAGGAAGTGAAATGATACTTTTGGTGAGGTAACTGAAGGTGATCGGTAGGCTGCGAGAAAGTAGGAAACAGTGTTGGAACTGATCAAAACACTCCTGATGCATTAGTGGCCACCGACACTTCGACCGAATATCTCGATGGAATATTCTAAACCCGAAACGAGCGGGCACGATCCACGAATTACGACATAGCAGAGATAAGACAAGAACAACAAATCCACCGAAAACGTGTGCACTGGCCCAATTTCTGAGATGACAACATCAGGTAAAATGCACATTTATGGTCATCTGACTGCCCCTCAGTTTGTTATTAGTCGGTAAGCTCAACTAAAAACACGCAGCAATCACCAACAAAGAAAGATTAAGCCTGCAACCAATTAGCGTCAAAGTTACTTATAGTCAGAAATCGAGTAACGCTTATAAGAACAAACATATGACAAATAAGTAGCAGTGTACCAGACATGAATAGCAAGAGTAGGTAACAAAATGTTTGGACCTATTAAAATCCCGAAAATAAAATATAAATGACTTGAATTGTTAGGAATCGCCTAAGAAGCAGTGGAAGCTTGCGGGGACACAGCTAGCGAATGCGTTCGTATTGGAATAGATCTTAACATGTAATCCCCTTGTTACACAATTCATAAAGTTGAAAATCTTCTCAATAGGTCCGTGTAGCAGCGTCGAAATAGGGGGTGCTGTTCAGCGTGTTGCGAAGCATTGAGTAGTCATTCCTCTTGATGCGTCGCACAGAAGTGTGCGGCAATAACTTTGTAGTTGCTGTGGCAGTATTCGTGGCGAAGAGCCAAATGTTGGTGACACAGACACTAATGTTGCTAGCAGAGTTGGAATCGCTGAATGTCGGATGTTGATTTTCAGGAACTGTGTCAGGTGTCCTTTTTCAGGTGCTCTATCGGGTCTTGATCGAATAAACATAGGGGCTTTTATAGTTCACATAATCCTTTAAAATGTGAGGCAAGACGTTGTACACGTCGAGACACGTTGCGCATTGGATATATGTTAGAGAGATAATTCGAATGAATGCGTACATGGCAAATTGAAGGGGCTAATTAAGGAACATGTATAAATGAATGTATTGGAGGTATCGTGATGGGTTCAGCCGAACAGCAACTTGTCGGTTTCGGACGAGGTCATTTGAACCCCTATAGTCTGTACATTTTATGAAAGGAGATTTCGAAACTCATCAGTCTGAGACAACTAAGCTAACATAACGAACTCAGATCAGCATCGTACTACACGACCAAAAGAAGTGCATATATGACGGTATAAAGGTATTGAATGTAGGCGTCACAGTGCTTCAAAAAAACCATGGATAATACACAATTTAGTCGAAAAGAACATGATGTCTTACTAACAGTAGGTTTAGCCACAAGTGAGTGTCCTACACTGGATTCAAGTCAAGAAACTGAGAGCAAACCCAGGAACCCAAACTTCAGTCTACCACTATGGATAAGAACTAACGACGACATTTCATCGAATACACTCGAGCCTGGTTCGGGGTCAGACGCCTACTGCACCAGTCCTTTGCACAAGACTATCGCAACGTTTTCCTGTAAATTGAAACGGAAGTCTCTTGCATACATAAAAAGGGACGACTGTTTGATTTCTATAGACACGATTATTTTATGTGGCTGATGAAACGCGAACATTTGGCCAATAATGCTCAGGCCAAGACAGAACTCGACGTGCTTTTCCTTCACACAGTATTCACACATCTGAGTCAGTCTGTGGTAGACCGGATCGGACTCCCACAAAATAAGTGGCTAGTACAGGTTACATAAGCCCTTTATGAGAACGGTAGTAACAACGGCTAAGTCGTAGTGGAAGGGACAGAGCAACCCCCAATTAGAGCGTCTCCCGTTCCTCACGAAGGTCGGATGACGCTCGTAATGGCCTGATATCTGGCGCAGTTGCCGAATCCGAACCCTCGTGAAGGTTCAACCATGGGTGGAGTGAAAATAATATCCGGCCAGAAAAAACTGGTGAGGCCGTAATGCGTAGACGGTTAAACAAACGGGACCAAGGTGTGCATGTACTTCAACGAAACAAATGTGGGGAAGGCGGACGAGTTTAAGCTGAGTGCTACTCAGATTTTTGTCGAACCTTCATCAACAGCTGCATTTGAAGTCAATGATAAACTAGTTGGAGTCCGTTTGATTAGTTCGGATCATTCCTCTGCTAAGTTAGACGCCACTTGTACATCACAGACATCTTGGTGAACAGTAACTACGAGAACCTAGTGTCAGGCATACCATCCATAACATAATACATTGAAAAATAAGGCACATTTTATACATGGAGTAAAGCTGTCTCCAAATTAGCTTGTTTGTAAACTGCATGCATTCTGTGTCGGAATTCGCTCGAAACAGTTCATTTGCAGTATCAGTTTTCGATGCATAAGATCAACGTAAACAAATGATATCTATGTAGACAGCAGCCAAGTAAATAACGAAAATTTGCTATCGTTTATGAGAGAGACACGACAACGGTCAATTTTATGATGTGCTTATTACATGTGAGAAACGGCTGAGAATTTCCGGATCTTGCCATCAAGTTTGAATACCCTTTGATGAAGTTGGTTTAGAAAATGAGTTTAACGTATACTCTGTTTTAAAACAGTTCGTTCCCTTCAGAAGTTTGAACAAAACCGTTAGAACACGAAAACTGGTAGATGCAAGCATTTCGTATTGACTCATCAGTACCAAATTTACAATAACATGAAACGGTTTTTTTATATCGAACAGTTAGGGGTGGGTGGAATACATAGTCGATTGATGGGTTAGGAATCGACTATGTATTCCACCCCCCCAACTGTTCGATATAAAAAAACCGTTTCATGTTATTGTAAATTTGGTACTGATGAGTCAATACGAAATGCTTGCATCTACCAGTTTTCGTGTTCTAACGGTTTTGTTCAAACTCTGTTTATCACGGTCGCAATTACCTCTCTAAAAAAATGTCCTGTCTCAACAACTAAGACTAGTTAATCTGTGATAATCCGTTCCCGAGTTTTTGTCTTAAGTAAAGTGCGCTATATTCATTACATCAGGAGATTTAATCGCAGAACTTTGAAAAGAAAGTGCTTTGAACAGAAAACTCATCGAAGTAAGTTTCAACCATTTATTAGGACAATAGACGAAAATAAAATTGAAATCTGGAGCCATCACCATCAAGCATTAAAATGACTCCATGAATAAAAGCCAAAGAGATATGTACTATTCACCAATTAGTCGTATACATAAAGTGTTTCAGCTAAGTTGTGCCAGTCAGCATGACAGTAGGAATGTGTATGTGACTGTGACACGAGAATGTCAAAAACGATTTATTGGTAACGCAACGGTAGAAGAAAGCTAGACAGCGGTAGTGAAGCGCGTACTATTTAAGCCTTGCAATATTACTTAGATCTGTGCACTCTATCCATGTGAGAGTAAGGCGCAAAAAAAGCAACAAACCGAAGGCTCGAGTAACGGGAACTGACAGCATTTTGGAATTATGCACGCAGTGTAAAAAAAAATTATACGGCAAGGGTGTCAACCAATAACTTGGAATAGAACCGTGTACAACTGATTGGCTAGTGTGACAACATTAATCAAAGTTGATAACACTTCTCTTTCAAGGTAACAACCTGTCAGCAAGAGCAAAATGGTGGACTTATACAACACGATGCTAAAGGGGGTAATTACGTTCCAGCTTCGACACAGACTGTAAAAAAGTTCAGAGGATATTACTCCTGTTAGCTCTGTCTCTATGTTAGTTAGGGGAAATTGTGGGGTACGGTTTGAAGACATACTGAAAAGTGAATGAAAGCAAATAGAATGAAATTTCAATGAAACTACTAACGCGTGATAATGTCAAAGACGAACATCAAAACAAATCGAAACAACGTTCCACCAGATATGCGTACGTAATGTCCCTTATAAGTGAGAGAAAATAGGGGCAAGAGAAACTGTCGTGGAGGTTGGTCATGAAATACGTGCCATTCGAACAAAACTGTAAAACTATCAACCGAAACAGCTCTGGCCACAAAGTTGGGCAGAGTGTTCCGACGTGAACGGACATTGAGATGCCTGTAATTAACTGGGAATTGTTAGGCCTTCACTACTCTTCCACCTATCGTAATGATATGCCAAGAAACATCCTCAAGAAATGCCGCGCAACCGATACAAAGCAAACGCTATACAGGAAGACAGAAGGAAAAACAAGGACGGGATGGGAAGAGAGCCAACAATTAAGGATAGCTTAATCTATATCCAAGCATTCAACATCAAGGAGACTACACCTTGCATACAAACAACCCAGCTGTAAGTGAACGTGGGGAGTCAGTACCAAGATAGATTCCTTACGGCTTTCACTGCCCCACATCACTAAATGCCCTCACTTCACAGACAACCCGGACAAACAACGACAACATTCGCGACACTTAACTCG
>LOND01000210.1:20963-33454 GCA_014220965.1 Paragonimus kellicotti
ACACTCAGGGAACACTCAGGGAACACTCAGGGAACGCTCAGAGATCACTCAGGGAACGGTCGTGCTACTAGGGGATCTCCTGGATACGAGAAGTATGAATGAAGGAGGGAAGCGGTAATAATAATGTATATTTCTCAACGCATTCGTGAGAGACATGCTCGGATATGCGCGATCATGACAGATAATTACATGCGCAACAGTTTCGGTATTGTTACAATGTCTTTGTACGTATTTCCCGGCATGACCTTGGAATATTTGAAACATTGTCCCCCACATAACCCTGTATAAGAAGAATTGGTGTAACATCTCATCTTTCGAACAGAATCTGTGGAATGAGCGAACTACTTACTTTCCCGGTGTGTGTGTTTCAAACTTTCGTAAACCGCAACCCATTTCTCTCTGGTAATGTATTCTTTTGTCAGCAGACTTCATGGTTGTCTTATAATGTAACCATTTGTTGATTTGTAACGCCTGTAATTATCTGTCATGATCGCGCACATCCGAGCGTGTCTCTCACGAATGCGTTGAGAAATATATATTATTATTACCGCTTCCCTCCTTCATTCATACCTCTCGTATCCAAGAGATCCCCTAGTAGCACGACCGTTCCCTGAGTGATCTCTGAGCGTTCCCTGAGTGTTCCCTGAGTGTTCCCTGAGTGCTCTAAGGAGACATTTTGGGAACACTCAGGGAACGGTCAGAAAAAATTTGCGCGCAGCCTTATAATACGATTTAATCAAATGCCGCCTACATTTGAATGCCTAATATACCCAACCACGACTGAAGCTACTGTCTGCCCCCAACAACGGAGCAACGAAATTCTTAAACCCAGGAATTATCCAGAAAACCAATGTGATCAAACAATTTTAATAGCGGAGAAAATTATACAGCGGGCAGTTACAAGTGTTCCAATGAATATCCCGTTCTTCGTCAATATCTTCAACAGCTCATTATTCAGCCTTGAGATGATGTCAGGAATTCCACTGAACTTGTGCAAATTCCACTTCCTGAAAAATACAAGTTTTAGTACGTATTAGAAGTGGAATATCTCAGCTAATAAGCAAGATACATCAATAGTTCATTTGGACAATCTGGTAGAGAACTCACAGTTGTTTCAGAAAATGATAGATTCATCCATGATTGCATCGAAATAACGTCAGAAATTCCATTGAACTTGTGCAAATTCCACTTCCTGAAAAATACAAGTTTATAGTATGTAAGGGAAAGCAGTTGATCATATCCACGTGCAATCTCTCAAAAGGAGACTGACCAACATGATGTTCTTGTTGGCGCCTGCTTCTGAAGTCGACATCTGTTCGTAACCGATATACGCCTGGTGGGAACACCATCTTCCGGTTGACATACACCCCAGGTGCTGCACATTTTTCGCAAGAGTAATAACCGGTATGGTTTTTCACTTGACGAATAAATGCTCTCGCAGGTGCATCTCCAACCACGCAATCCAAAATCACCTGCACATGACGGTTATGTGTTGACAACAACAAACCATCCTTCAGTAGAATCAGCAAGTCTTCAATTAAATTATCGAGATATTCCTCGACATTCACCGGTTTAGACAAACCGCAGAATAATCCCACGACAAACACAGGTGTTGGGGGGATGTCAACCTCCCCAGTATGGGCCATAATTGTGCACGTGAGCTGTTGAAAAGGGTGACGCCGTCGATGTGCAGTTGAAGCCGGAGAATCTCCACATCATCCGTCCATCGGTCATGTACAGCATGGCTTATGCAATTATTCAAACCGAAATGAACATACTCCCCACCCTCGATGAACGTAGAAGCACACTCCCGTGGTGTTCTCAACAAAGTACGTGCATCCAACGGCAACTCAGGCAGTATCTTTCTCAAGTGACAGAGCATAACGCCGACGGCTTTCAAAGACATTCGAGCCTCAACAGCGATGGTGCGAACTATTTCCGTGGATGTCCTCTTCTCCTCGCGAGTAGCAATTACATCGTTGTCTGAAATGATAACCGTAATAGTGTTTAGTTACATCATTACCTACCTGCATCCTGTACCGTAGAAGGGTCCACTGCGATCACTGCTGGAATGACTGCGGAAGTTGAAGGCTGCAGAATGGGACTCGAGGACCTTGCATCTGCAGACAAAACTTCCTCAACAATTTCCGTGAAACACGGGATGGTATCAAGGGAACTGTCGTCTACGAACGTTAATTAACATCGCAGCAGTTACTTACCTAGATAATGCTGCAGAACGGGAGGATTTGTCTGAGCCGTCTCAACAACATCAGTTGTCGGCTTTTTAAGGTTGCTTCCGAAACATTCTTTACTAGCTAATTTAGCCAAACGGTAAACGTGCGCACGTGAACAACCTCGCGGCTTATATGACGCCTTACCGCTCATTTCAGACATGACAAAGGGAACAAGATGGCCGAAATTAATCGCTTGGCGCCCTGCGAAATCATGCAAAGTGGTTCACTTAAACAAATTCAACAAGAGCGATTTCGATGGTAAAATAAGCTTAATTTTCTTATACAAGGTTATGTGGGGGACGATGTTTCAAATATTTCAAGGTCATGCCGGGAAATACGTGCAAATGCATCTTCGAAGGATTCCGCCGTTATTTGACATAATTAGCTACGGAAAAATGTTGAAATAATTCGGCTCGGGCGAGGGAGGACGGGAATTTCCAAAATCCGGCGAAGAATTGAGCAAACTCCAGCGCAGGACTTCTTCGATTGTTCCAAAACGTCAAAAAGTTGAAACTCTCGCGAACTGCTCGGTCAATACGGGGTTTCTAACGTCCATTCATCGCGGAAATTTTCCTCGCATAACAGATGTTTTCAAGAGTGAGAAAAAGAACACAATCTTACGTGTTAAATGGGGAAATGCGGAGTGATCACATGTAATATGATAAATAATGTATATATAATATTTTCTTGACAAAACTTCACGCGATATAATTGTTTCTTTTCCTTTCAATGAAGTATATAATATCGGCAGGTAATTGTTATAGTATTCCGCGATTATTGGGTAATTAGCAGCTACTTCTAGAATGATTACCACGTGATAATCAAAATTCCATACGAAGTTTTGACATTAGCTTGTTTTATAAGGTCAATGTTTAAGCTAGAATCTATATTTCATAGCACAAAACGGTTAATAGTGGTTAACAAGTAGGGTTTGAGGCAGGGAAGACAGCACGAGATATGAATTGAGGTTTCAATGCACTTATGTGAGGTAAACGTGGGCAGCATTTTTTCAGTTTTCTTTGGAGAGTTTTTGTATGCTAGTCAAATAAACCGTCAATATCGGATACGAACAACTATAGGCTGATGGTTTATCGGGGTGAATAGGTTATTACGAATGGGCATACATACAACACGTGAGTCATAATCCTGTTTTTTTTGTTCTAGGTAAGTAAGTAGGAACGGGTATGTATGTTACATGTAGCTGATAGGCTAAATGTTCTCCGGACCACATTCAAAAAGGACATCAGAAGATACACAAAGTTTGAAGATAGACATTATGTTTGACGATGTAAGATAGCTGTCCAGGCCCTTTTTAAACGCTGAATGTTGTTACTAGCTCTGATGTGATTCGGAAGCCTATTCCAAATATAGGAATATTTTACAATGAAGAAGTTGGCGCGTATCTTTTTCCGAGCTAACAGGGCTGGCAAAGTGGAACCTTTGTTCCTTAGGACATATGGGGAGCTGTGTTGAAAATGAACGGCGAACGCTGTAGTGATGGCGTCCGAGGGGAGGAAGCATCGAAATAGTGTGATTTCGATTACAACACTCCTGAGGAAGGCCACCCGAGGTGGTTGAAACGTAGAGTATTACAACTTGCTCATAACGTTGTGTTATTCTCAATCCATTTATCACCAACAGCTGCTCTTTTCCTGCTATTATTAAGGGGCCAAAATCCACTGCTAAAGTGGTAATCACTGCAATAAGTATTAGCACGATACAAATAAGGAACAACACAAAGTTATGTTCAGTTCCTACTGTCGATGCACTCGCACATCAAGCTGGAGAAATAACGGACTAAGAGCTCGAAATGTCGAAAGTGTACGGTCGGTAGGAAGAGCTTACGAATGTCTTGCACCAGGTGGGTCAGATAGTTAGTATTCCAAATGCCTCATATAACACCTACCCTGAGACTACCCCTAGTCACAGAATCGTGTAGCCGCTGGGACGTTCATTGGCACAATAGCTATGGAATTGCACAAAATGGTACGTTGGGCGAGTGAAGCAGTGTTGTTCAGGATACCTGATAGAATGTCTTTGTTGACTGTGAAAAGCATCCTACTTAAAGCTGGTATGACAGAACAGAAGTTTTATTGCCCAAGAATTTGCAAGGAGGTACATCAAATATGCTGTCTACTGTCACTGCGGTTTACAAATGAACTTGCAGCAGACGAAATTGTCAAAAGACCGGAGCAACCTAGGCATGGCACAAATGTTACGTCCAAAAAATGTTTCGCAACGAGACAATACTTCAAAGGGAAGTACTGCGCATCAATATTTTCTGAAGTAAACAATTCAAGTAACACAATCAGCAATCTCACTGGCTTGACTGTCGATCTCGACTGCTCCACGAAATTCTTTAGATCAGCAGGTTGCAGCCGGCAACACCGTTACGCTGTGCCGTTCAGACGGGTACCGAAACTCAAACCACTTCCAGCTCTGTTGGCACCAGGCACGATCAAACTTCCCCAACGAAACCCACGGTCAATGCTAAAATTATATCTGCCAATTCGTCGACAGCGCCCTCCGTCTACCGAGGTACTGAATGGAAGAAGTCCTGAACCTAAGGTTCGGAATGTTCCCCAGAATGTTGAGGGAAGTTTTCCCAAAACAAACGACAAAGGCAAAGATGAACACGTAAATGTACCTTCCGTCTATTGCGGGTAAGTTCTTCCATTCTCTGGAGTGACTGTACATACCAGTCACGGGTTCAAAATGCCTGAACAAGGCCCTAAACAAACAGTTGGACCTGTACGACGCTAACTAAGAAATTGTTTTTCATTTGCGATATAAGAATAAATCAACGATGTCTCATTAACGTTTCCAGTCTAGTTCTAAGAATCACATTCTAAGAACCAAAGCTTCGCAGATGAAAATGAACGATTCGTTTATTACTACCTTCAAGCCAACCAAAAATGATAGTAGGTTTCACGCCTTTCATATAGTACCCACTAGCTCCGTGGTAACCAGTTATCCCACCCAAGACATGAACGACATTAGAAGCCAAATTCCAAGCATGCATGCCTCGGCATGCAAGCTACCACCTGATTGTATAACTGGCACAGATGTCCACCAAACCAATACTTTTTTAATGCAACCTTCGATAGTTCATTCAACGTCACCTCGCCACCCTTCCCATGTCCAACTCAATTATCCTACCACACTTATATTCTTCCAGCACTTTCTGTCATGAAATCAAGTCTTTGCGAAACCCACTCGAATCCTAGTAGAAGGTTGGCAAATTCCCTAGGCCGGGCCTCCACATTTGATGTTCTGCAATCCGCTGCCTCATCTGTCATGCAGTTCTTCAGCAGTTTAAGTGTTGTGCCTGACAGAAAAAATTCCATTAATTTATTACTCATAAACGTTAGATCATTGGCAAGTAAGATGCACATCTTTAGATCTTTTGTCTTTCTATCTGATCTCCATATCACTGTCGTCTTTGAGGCGTGGTACGCCCTGGATACTCCACACACGCGCAAAAGCATCAAAGGATATCACGTTTCGTAAAGATCGTCTAACAGGACGAGGCGGCGGAGGTATCGTTTACCTGAAAGAGCCATTTTCCGTGGTAACACCGAACGAGTCTAGCCTTTATATAATCGAGAACTGGTTGCGGTTAATGGTCTCTATCGGTTATCGCGACCTATTTATAGGATGCATCTATCGACCAACTTATGCTACTAGCAGTGATTTGACTTGACCTCGTAGAGGTGATAAATCATGTATCAAACATGTCTTGCGAACACAAGCTAATAGGTGGTGACTTTAACATGCCTAATATCTCCTGGACTTCATTCTCAGCTCCCTGCAAAGCAAGCTGAATTTCTTTCATAAATTCGACTGAACCGAAGTCTCCTAGCACCCACCAGACAGAGGCATATTTTGGATCTCATATTCACCATAGGTATCTCGTCTGTAGAGATATCCGTTCTGGAACAATTTCCAGGAAGTGACCATAACGTCGGCAAGTGTCTGTTCGATGTCAATACGTTACTGAACTGACAGTTGCATTACACCATTCCATCGAATGTATTGATCGGAATATCTACGTTTCCCTACTAAGATCCTCATATTGAAATATGTTCTTGTTCACGCCAGACCAAGAAGTAGCAACCGAGGAATTTATCAAACATTTCACTTTTTATCGACATTCTGGTCCTTATGCAACCAAAACGCATTGATTTGTACGTACAAAGTGGAATCCTTACTGCCGAAGTGAGTGGCAGGCTTAAAGTACTTCAGTTGATGAACAGAACACCAGATTTTTACCTGGTGATGAAAATAGGCGACGTGGTTGAATACACAGAACATAGGACACAACTGCATTATATGAACGAAGTGAAAGCTCGCGTTTGTTAACGAGCAGAGAGGCTTGAAACTAATAAAACTGATGAGACGGAAAAAATGCCATTAGGGATCCTGCTACAGAAGTCCATAATCTCAAAGATAAAGCGGTTGTTGATGACCCTGTTTGACTATGTGAAATCTTCAGATCACACTGTGCTGCTTCATTTAGCGTAGAAACCACCGTCTTACCCGCTGATATTCCGCTAGAAACAAACAAAGTTCTGAATAAGGTTCTGATTGATGTCAAAAGTAATCGGTCGCAATCAGCCACCTTGACCTGATGGTATTCCACCAGTCGCTATCAAGCAAGGAGGTGAGGATATACCCATCCTTTTACTTAATTTGTTCACACTATCACTTCATCCAGCACCTTCCCTCTTCAGTGGAAGAAGTTAACCATTATGCCTCGTTATGAAGGTGGACCAAGGCAGGACGTAAGTAACTATCGTTCCACCAACTGCACAGAAGTCTGCTCGAGAATGTTTAAAAGGATAACGAGAAGTTCACATTGTCGGGCTCCTAAGGTGAAAACACCTTATAAACCTCTAACAGCACTGTTTCCCTAGTAGGCGCTCTCGTATGACATGTTAATTGGAGTTCTCAAAAAATATATCATGGTCCGCGGACGCAGGAAATGCGGAAATCATCGTGTTACTAGATATGCCAAAAGCCTTTAATTGTATACTCCATAAGCACTTTTTCATCGGAATAGGATGTTTTGGAAATGGATTACCTCACGTTATAGCTTGAAGACCGTAACCCAACGGCCAAAATAGCAAACCACTGCTGAGAGCCGGTGACTAATGGGGTGATCCCTGGAAGCGTTCTGGGACGGTTGCTTTCCTCCATGTACATAAATGACGTATGTGGTGTTATTAAACACGACAAGGCCCTTCTGCTTGTTGATGGTATCAAGACCGTTCACACATCACGCCAGCCTAGCGACATGGCCTTCTGTCTAAAAGGTTGACACAGGACCTAACGTAACTAGAATCTTGGTGCAAAACTTGGCTGATAACATTCTCCGCGGAAAAATCAAGCATTATTACTCATGGCTGTTGAATACACAACGGTTCCGTCTCACTAGATGGTCATACTATTGGTACCGCCACTTCCGTTCGAGATCTGAGAACACAGGTATTCAAATTCTTTCAAGTTTCTCTGTAACAAGTACGCTTTCAGGTAGTAAAAACTGTAAAAGACAATTGGTTACGTCAAAAAGACACGCAATCTACCTCCTGCGAGGCTGGCTCTTTACAAAATGTGCGCTCGACCTCAACTCGAGTATTGCACCTTCATTTACTGTCACCTACGCAAATCTGATAGGCTTGTTTTAGAAAATCTCCAACGAGCAGTTATCGAAATCTCATTAGGATATTCAACTCCATTCACTTATAAGTTGAACCTTTCAATCCTGTATAAACTGGTACGTTTAGACACCATCACTACAGCGCTTGCCGTTCATTTACAACACATGTTCTAAGAAATAAACGTTTCGCTTTACCAACCCTACCAGCTTGGAGGAAGATACGCGTTAACATCTTTATTGTAAAACACACTTACATTTGAACTAAACCTCCGAACGAAATCATAGCAAGTGATAACATCCAGCATTTTAAAATGGGCGAGGACAGCTGGTTTATTCCACCAAACACAATGTCTACTTCCAAACTTTGTGTATCCTTTGATGGCATTGTCGAAAGTGGTTCAGGAAAAATTTCGCTATTAGCTGCATATTACGTACATACTCTCTCACGCTGGCATGCTCCCCTCGGAAATACCTTATCTAAAACAGTTTGCTGTGTCTTGGTCGTTTACTCACACCTCACCTAGCATTTGATCCATTGAATACTCTCGAAACCATTAGAAAATCAACATTATTTAGTTCATGTGCATTATTGTGCACACACTACCTAGATTGTTAGAACGTTTAAAATTGATGTCCATTAGTAAATCCAGCAGAATGACCATATATCATGTTACTTTTGGAATACGCACATAGAAAGAACGGGTGTATAATCCACAAATACATTTTCCCCATGCATACATATATGTCCATTTGTAGTAGTCTGTTGATCCTGGCACGTCTTCTCGCGACAGTTAATGGGAGTTAATACGAACGATTTACTGACCGGTATACAAAAACTCTCCTCACAAAACTGCGAAAGATTACTCCAGCCCGTATACCCTACACAGTCGCAGTAAAACCTTGATTCACATCTTGTGATATCTTCCTTGCCTCAAACGCTCTTTGTCAATCACCCAAGAAAGTTCGTCATGAAATATGGAGTTTCGCTGAAACATCGGCCCTATGAAGCAAACTGACATCAAAACTCCGTACGGAGTTTTGACCGTCACATGCTGCTTTCGTAAATACCGCAAACTTCTATAACAAGTGTCTAGCAACGTTGTGCGCTTCATCGACAAACAAAAATATCAATATCGCACAGTCTTTCACCAAAAATTACATATACATTATTCGTCATATTACATGTGATCACTCATATTTCCCATTTAACACGTGAGATTGCGTTCTTTTTCTTACTCCCACAAACATCCGTTATGCGATCTCCAGCTAAGCCGGCTGAGCCAGTTTTGGCATCTTTTACACCGATGTAACTAACCTCGTACTCGCTGGCAGGCTGCGCGCCAAGATGATCACCTGGCCTTTTGGCAACCCAACCTACAATGCTGAGCCCCGAGATAGCACTTGAGAAACAGTGGCCCTACAATTCACCAACACCAACCATGCAGGCGTGTCTCTCGTTCATTGTCCGCACTGTTGGTGACTGATTGCAAGCCACAACCGGACATCAACGTTGTCACTTTTGCGCCCGAAGTGTCCACTCAGTTTGTGGTGCCTGTGGTACAAAGCCGGGATGCCGTTTCTGTGGACGTCATTCCAACGATCGACCAGCCAAGCACAGGCACGAGTGTTATGGGAACTGAGATCGCCTGGAAACCGCCTCACATGCACCAAATTCTAACTCCTAAGGAGTCGGAAATGAAGGAGCTTGCTGAGGCCACTTCCACGGATCAAAAAGTATTTTCTAGGCCCGTTCCACCAGATGTTTCTATCAGCAGTATCACAAAACCACACAAATTGCTTTCTTTAAAGTTCATGGGTGAAAACCCTCGAACATCCTCCCAACAAAGGTAGCTTACAGAGCCATAGAAGTCCCAGGCTGCAACGCCTAGAGTGCTGGTCGAGCGCATCTCAATGTTGCTGACGTAAGTACAGACTGTTACGTCGCACCCTCGACCGCAGAAGAGGGGCCGTCAGAAAATCTTGGCAAAAAACCGAGTGCAACCCCAGCACCGTCTCCAGTACCCTTCCACTCTGAGGTCATACGTCCCAGGCTCTTCCTCATGCATTCTCTTCTTTAATCTCGCAAAAGCAAACGAGGAGGTAAATTTTAAATGCACATGTACAGACTATCTGAGTCCGTTCAGTAAATTACTGGAAATCGGACGGTTGGCACGTGCCACTCTGCCATCACGGAGGTTTGGCTTACAGTTATATCAGTGACAGAGAATTGAGTGTCGTCGGTTATCCATTGCACTGAGCTGACTCGCCGGACGGAGAATGGGGGCTCTGTGATTTACATTAAGCAAAACCACCCGACACCACCGGTTATCTGGGAGTTCCAGTCAAGTTATATGTGACACTCTGCGGCTTCGACCAACACTGTGTGTCGAAGACTCGTTTTTTCTTCCGCAACGCTCCTGATGATGAGGTTTTTCTCGTAACCTAGTGAACATCCTGAAAGTACGGCGTTCTTCTGATCTACTAATATGAGTGATTTCACCACACTGAATGTAAACTCGGCATCGGTAACTCCCAATGACTGTGAAAGCGGGTTCTCGACATCCTCATCCATGGCGGTACGACCGAGATCGTAGACACAGTATATAAAAGTCCCGACGCTGCACTGCTCCGGTCAGTTTCTATCCTACTGGGCCTAATGCTCATTACTGAGAATCTTCTAATAGACGGTCATCAGCGGGCCACCACTTAGAAACAGTGACCAATCAATACCCAACTTTCAACTTATCTGTTACTGGTAGCAACAACCGGCAAAATAAACGACAGTTTTAAATTTTAATCAGGTTTATTTTGCTAATGAGGGAAACCACATAATGTCACGTTTTCTTCAGTGGGATTTTTTGGACCAGAAATATCATGCATATCAAACTGCAGTTCGGAAAGCGTACGATACATCCGTTCCACGTGAACTGTTCACTTTCTCTTATCGCTGACGTCTTCCTTACAGAATACGTCGCCTTCCCGGAGACCGTTTCCAATTTTTCTCTTAGCATAAGTCTAGGGAGAACCCGGAGAACTGTAGTACTTTCCACTCCGTTTTAAACAGCTGTGGGTTACAGTTCCGCGGAGGTGCCAAACTCATGCGAGAAAATATCCTCAGAAGAGTTGGTGCGAACAGAAACAAACGAGTTGGCTGAAAAAATATAAGCCTCTGGCTCTACCTCTGCGATTGGCCGACGAAGCAGTCTCTTTGGACCTCTACTTGTGGTGTACTTACTTAGGTGGTACTATTCGGCCGTCTACAGTGTCGAGCCGACGAAGTGGCATCTCACCCGATCGTCACAGACATTCCGACCACCACTCCATACCGATAGGTTTTCCGTACCGGATACTGAAAACATTTTGTTTAAGTTTGGTTGATACAGTGAGATGGGTCCCGACAACATCCTCCCAGCGGATTTTAAGAAGGCGGCTGTCAGTCTGAAAAAAACTTCGCTATAACCACCTCAGACAGACACTCGGGACGGGCATTCTCCCCTGTCTGTGGAAAGAGGCGACGGTCACGCCCATCTCGAAAGTCGATGACGGGCATTCTCCTTAATAGCGTTCCATGCGAGATGATGGAGCGCCTTGTAAAGCACATCATACCCAAGCACCTGCTACAAAACCGCTTTTTCCCTTTGCGCAGCATAGATTCCTTCCAAACCGGTCACGCATAACAAAAATGTTTACCATCATGCGTAGTCTGACGGAGGCTGAGAGCAACAGCATAATCCCGGATGGTACCTCCGATTTCTTCGAGGGATTTCTACCTTGTCTCACACAACTCCCTCAGTCACGAACTGGAAGCCACTGGCATCCAAGGAGCGGCTCTTTGCAGGATTGCCTCTTTTCTTAATGATAAAAGTCTTAGAGGTGAAGCCGGATCAGACTCCTGCACTATTTCTCTGATTTCTGCGGGAATTCCCACAGAACCACTGCTAGGTCCTTCGTGTTTCGTATTTACCTCAGCGGCCTTTTGAACAGTATATCCATCGACGCTTTTCTATACGCCGTCGATCTAAAAATCTGAGATGTCAGTGACCCCAGTGAACCACTGGTTTAGCTTCGTGCGATCAAGCGCCGGTCGAAAGATTTAAGCTTCCCACTAGAAAAAACAGTGCGCACACGTGACGCTTATTGAACATTCTGGCAATGCTCTCATGATTCATAGTATGTTCAGCATAGGAGATATTACGAAAATTGATCTGGAAACTGACTTAGGCATCTTTGCTTACCATCACCAAATGATGGAGTAATAGGGTTTCTACTCTCAGAATGATGAAGTGTATCTTCTCCGCTTAGAGCAAATGCACTCCAAACGTTTTACAGAGTTTATGGAAGATCGCCACTTCAGCATGCTACTCAAGTTGTGTATTCCGGCTTGGAGAGCGGCATGCTTATTTTTGAGCGTATCCGGCGCATGGTTACCAAACAAGCCGCGGACTTGAAAAATGACGCGCACGAATCTGGACCTGAAATTCTTTATCAGTATCTGCTTGAATTTTGACGAATTCTCAGTGACTTACTTATCACGTATTTTTAGCGTAGATCTCGTAGAACAGTTTTTCACTGTTGCGATTAATGGCGGCCGACATGGA
>LOND01000210.1:45284-62701 GCA_014220965.1 Paragonimus kellicotti
AGTGCGGGCAATACTAGACAATCCGGAACCCACATCGTTCAAACAGCTTCGCCGTTTCAATGGCTTGGTAAACTTTTTATCGCCGTTTCATTCCTAACTGTGCGCATATAATGCAACCACTCACCGACCTGCTCAGAGGTAAGGTCCGCTCATTTTTAATTACAACAGCCGCAAAAAAGGCCTTCATTAAGTTAAAAACGGCTGTGGCCAATATAGCATCGCTGTCACATCATCATCCGTCCGCTCCTTTAGCGCTAACTGTGGATGCATCAGACGTGGCTGTAGGAGCGGTCCTGCAACAGCAACTCGGCGACGACTGGTGCCCACTAGCCTTTTTCTCTAAACGCTTGCAACCAACTGAGTCGCGGTATAGTGCTTTCGGAAAGGAACTATTAGTGATATATCTCAGCATCCGCCATTTTCGGCATGTCCTTGAAGGCAGGGATTTTATCATCTTCACAAACCATAAGCACTAACGTATTGCCTTGGCTCGACAACACGGGTTACTCCCCCAGAGGACCGACACTTAAGATTGTATCGCCTCTCAGTTCACGACCAATATCCGTCACATCTCAGGTATGGCGAACCCAGTCGCCGATGCTCTCTCGCGCATCAAAGCTACGATAAGCAGAGCAGACAGCTCAGTCGATCTGACAGCGATCGCAGCTGCACAGGACAACGATCCGGAAATAGAACAACTTCGTCGGTCCAGTTCCCTTAAGCTAGAGAACGTTCCCATGAACTCATCAGAAAGGATGATTATTTGTGACACTTCACAAAGCATCCCTCGTCCGGTTATTCCACTGGCTTTTCGCCGCCGAATTTTTGACACGTTGCACAACATGTCTCGTTCAGGTGTACGTTCAACAGTCAGAACAGTCACCGAGTGCCTTGTCCGGCGCAACGTCAATCGAGACGTCCGCACATGGGCCAAAGCATGCATACCCTGCCAACGGTCTAGAATTCATCGTCATACGCGTGCCCCAGTGGGGAGTTTTGCAGCTCCCGATGAGCGTTTCTACCATGTACATGTTGACCTGGTCGGACCTTTGCCACCCTCGAATGGGTGTACGTATATCTTGACGTGTGTAGACAGATTTACACACGTTACAATCCCGAATTGCTCTTTCAGAACAACCGTCGCACGGGCATTCTTGGAACGTTGGGTTGCCCAGTTTGGTTGCGCCGCTGTAGTGACTACCAATCTCGAGTCACATTTTGACCTAACCTTCACGTCACTTCTTAAAAAACACACTAGGTTGTAGTCGAATTCGCACAACAGCTTACCACCCGGCAGCCAACGGGTTAGTTGAACGTTTCCATCGACAATTGAAAAGTTCTCTATCCGCTAGCAACAACCCTTCGTATGGCAACAGCGGTTCTCACTAGTCTTGTTCAGGTATCGAAGACACGGTTGAAGGTCCAACCTAATGTTATAACCACCCTTGTCCAGTTGGTCTATGGGTGCTCCTCACGTTTACCCGGCGAGATGGTTGTCCAACGCGCAACGGGACCCATCAACTTCGCGGATTACGGTGAGCGGTTGGCCCAACACATGAGAGGCGACTCCGACCAGCCACACCAAAGGAACAGATGACGCCAACGTACGTAGATCCTCGTCTGTCAGCTTGGTCTCACGTTTTGGTGCGTGCGGTTACTCCTCGACGACCTTTACACCCGCCGTATACAGGTCCATTCCGCGTAATCACGCGATATGATAAGACTTTCGTGTTGGAGCGCAAGGGTAAACGCGAGGTTATCTCTATCGATAGACTGAAGCCAGCGTTTATAGAAGTACCTGATGTGGAAATTGATTCGCGACCAGCAACATCCTCAACAGCTAGAACATTGCCTAACACTTGTACAGATCCGGTTTCGGTTACGACTCCGCCTACCTCGACGGAGCCAAGTCTCCAGAACAGACGTGGTCGAGAGTTACGGAGGCCAGTGCGATTTGCTGACTACGTGGACGTCCGCCGCATCTAGTTTTTGTTGCACTTTCTTACCGAGTTAATTTCTTAGCATATATATAACCGAACATCTGTTAACAAGACGTCTTTTGTATAAAAAAAAACTTTTCCCTCTTTCAGATATAATGGAGGCAGAAACCCGGTGAGGGTATCGTTTTACATTACTAAACACTGTATATTCTAGATACTGGAAATAAACCCTTCACCATCTGCCTCGGACGGGGAGGCCGCGCACCACGAGAGAAAGCTGGAAAACTCAAAAGTCTGCAAGGACTGCCTACGATGAACGCGAACACGGCTATGATCTTACAAGGTCGATTACAACTGGCTTGTCCCGAATCCCCCGCCTACCTATGATTATTAACCCCCCGAACCGTGCTCCCCTAACCACTGTCAATTGTGTCTCTTCCTGTTCCGACCGGCCGTAGAGGCGAGCTAACATAACCAACTGTGTATGGTTATTGATCACTATGCAAAGCTGTGCACGCTAAAACTGTTTGGAAAAAGTACACTTAGCCTGTTCGCCTCATATGGTTACATTCAAATCTCGCGTTACCACCCATACTTCCTATCCTCATGGATCACCTGGCAATCTTTCTATCTTTTTAAACATTCTTTCCATTCTATATCTCGGACGTGTATACCAAATCGACATCAGAATTCGGCTGTAATCATATACTAGAAAGGCTGTTAATCGAATCTCTTTGCGTTATACGATAACAATTGTTCGCTAGTGCCATATATTTTATTAGCTAACACAAAATTATAAATTTTATATAAAAGGTTGGCCAGAAAATCACATATTCCATTATTCGTCATACTTCACATGACCATTTTACGTTCTTCCGTTTATCACGTAATTTCGCTTTTCATTCCTGATTCCACAACTGCATCTGACGCGAGAAAACATTCCACCACGTCCGGACACTCAAAATCCCGTATTGGTTGGACAATTCGCGAGGTCTGCGAAATTCCGTCGATTTTGAGGACATAACGAAGTCCAGTTCAGAGGACCGCCCATTTCTCCGCAAAAGTAGAGGCTTTCCTATCTTTTCCATCGCAACAAAATTTTCTGCATATTTTTCCGGAACCATCTGCATCAAATAATGGCGAAATTCTTCGACTGTTCATTTTCTCCATCCTCAGATAACCGATTTCTGGCATGACCTTGACCATTAGGTCAGTGGTAACCTTGTGAAGCAAAATTGATGTAACTACTCAGCATTTTCATCGAACATTGAAGAATTTGAAAACTATCACTTTCAGAAGCGTGTGTCCCAGATGCTTTTTTATAAGCTTGGATTTTTCTCTCTTACTATGTCTGTTTCGTTATATTATTCGCGAAACTGGTGTATTGTACAATTATTAATTATGTGTATGGTGTGCATTTATGCATGTAGCGTTACAATGTGTACATTGATCACGCTCATCTGAGCGTGTTTCTCACAGATGCGTTGAGAAATATACCATTATTATTATTATTATTATTATTATTATTATTATTATTATTATTATAACAGTTTTTCACTGTGGCGATTAATGGCGGCCGACATGGACGTGACAAGAAGCCTTACAAGGTCGTTTTGCAGAACTTCTCCAGGCAACAGTTCTTTTTTACGAGGTTATTAACGATAGGAAACAGCCTTTCTTCTGGCGTAGGTGGCCGCGCTCCTATAATTGATTTTGAAATTTTGCCAATCTTTTATTTGCCCGAGACAGATTGGTAGTCTTACTCTGTTTTTGGTGGTACCGCTGTTCTCGAGAGCGGCGCTACACCATGTTTTCGGTGATGGCATATAAAGGCAACAGGCATCCGCCTAACAGCAAATAGGACAAGGCAACCGAATCTGCGAGCCTTCGGATTCCAACCCTGAGCACATGAGTTAATCGCTGTATCGCTGCAATCGCTGGTATGTATTGGTCGCACAGGATATGTGTCAGTGGACGAGGGAGCGTTCCTGATGCGGTATGACTAGGATTGTGCATAGTCTTCGAATTTGAGGTGTTGAAAGGCAGTCAGTTTGAGTCAGACTATATATGCAAGATATCCAGGTTTCTTTGGAGGTCTTTCGTATCCTCAGTAGGGTATTGAAGGTGACGAAGCTCCATACCATTGGCATACAACCAGCAGGGGTGTTGCTCATGCCTGGGAGTTCGTTGACGTAGGCCAATAGTAATAAGAGATCCCGTATATATGGCCTTGTGGCATCCCAGCTGTGGCGCCGAATGGTTTGGATAATTCACCGCTGACAAACTGTTTATGCTATAAGATGGGTATCGTTTGAACTACAAAAACCTCACAGCATACGTCTAGTTTGTCCATTTTTCTGGTGGTACACTGTGATTGACATTGTCCAACGCCTTCGTGAAATCTAAGAAAACGGCATCTACCGGAAGGCGTTCCTCTGTAGCATTTGTTCATAGACCAGCTGCAACCAGCCGGCTGGTGGTGCACCCATGACTATATCTAGGTCTGTGCTGCTCCGGTGCCACCAGTGAGTCAGTATTTCCGCGGACCCTTACGAAACCATCCATTATGCCGTCGGTTATATCCGGCACGCTTGGTGATACAAATGAAGGTCCTGAGGTACTGGCGTCTGTTCTCTTCCACTTCTCGAGGTGAGAGAGATAACGCCATGCTTCCACTTGGGTTGAACACAGCCAGCAACATTTATGTGGAAACAAACGAGCTAGCGGTTTCGCTAGCTCATTTGCCCTTTGCTTCGGCATAATTGGGATATCTTACACAGCCCCAGCGACTTATCAACGCGCGTCAAGAGCAACCTGATGAGTATGTTAGTTGGAGTGAAATTAAGGAATGAGCTCGAGAGACAATTAGAAATTGAAGTTGTAGTGCATTAAGCCCTCTTGATTGAGTTGCTTAAGATAGATGCAAAGTAGGCCTGTAATATCTCTTGTGTCTGGGAACTGGAAGTAAGGGACGCTGTAGTTCTTCTGAGAGAGGAGGTGGCAGCTGTCTACATGGTCGCTGATTCCATGTACCCAAGGGATCTTTTAGGACGGTCAGCTGTGGATTTTGATGGTGATAATTGGTAGTTACTGGGTGGTGGGTGCGGCTGATCTGTGCTTATCACGATAATATTTGTATGTAAGCTATGAGGGACTATCTTCTTCAGAAAGAAACGCATCCAATAAAGTCCGCTTTCCTTTCTTTACATGATTGGCTAAGTGTTTGAGCCAAGACGACTTTTGGGCGGGGCGCAAAACGTAAAGCGGGTGTGAATTAGTTATCTCGGTGTTCAGATGTAACACAGCGTGACTGATATTTTCGCCTACTGTGCTAAACTCGCAGTGTAGCGGCCAGTTCGTTAGACTTCGTTTCTTGTCAAGGTGATGCGCTCGGACAGCCATCTAGGGGTTGGGATACAAAAAGAAATTGCACACAAACCCTGGTTATCCCGGAGATACAACTGAAATCCTGCTCCAAAACTAGAACAAAATACGAAGTACTGTTTCAGCATATGTCTAACTCACGCCCAAATGCATCTACGCTCAAAGTCTCTACGATTTCTGAAGGCAACTTATTCTATGAGTCAGCCGCTCGGCTGGTGAAAAATTTAAACCAAACAGCCAATCATGACATTGTTCTCATGGCTGTGAATCTACGACCCTTTAAATTCCGCTGCTGTTGTATCACAGCCAAGCAGGCCGGAGGACCATTACCAGCCCGATGAATAATGTTGTACACTAACCAAATCCTGTCTTACAATTCGTCGTGCAAGCAAGAATAAGTTCAGCTATCTCAGTTGGTCTTGGTAGCTTAGATCCCTTCATACCCCATACCATACGTGTGGCGAACTTTTGTACCTCCTCGAGGACGGCAACTTCCTTTCTGAGATACAGTGACCAACCTTTGGCAAAATATTCCAAAAGAGGGTAATATACGGCCGACTATAACGCAATGAACATTGTTGGACATGGGTTAACCATCGCGATTTCAATTCGATATAACGCTCGTCATGTTTTCGTCGCAAACGCGGTGCATTTGGACGACGGAGTACTTGCATTAGTAGTAGTAATTAGCTGTATGGCTGCCAGCTCGACTGTTTGTCCGTATGCGTTCCTTGGATACATGAGTGTCGGCTGGAAAGCGCTGAACAGGCTTCGAACGTTCTTCGGTGATCTCAACATTAGGATTCAGCTGTGTATTTTTAAGGCGTCCTTCTGGAGGGCCTCCGAGTTCAACACCCCCGCAGCCAGTTTCACATAAAGTGTTTACAGAAAACATGGACTGACCAGACTGTCCGTCAAGTCATTTATGTATATCACGAGAAGCAAGGTAGCGACAAATGATCCCTATTGCACCCCACCTAACGGAGAACTGCGGTCAAACATCATTCCTAACACTCTCATCCCATGCAGATTCCCTGCCGAAAATTGTTGGATCCACCTACAGAGTGTAAGAGATTTCATGTTCTCATGGCCTCCGACCCAACAGCCTATGGTTGACAGAAAAGAAGGTCTTCTGGAAACCAATATGGCATACTTCGTTCGCTTTCCTTCTGTCCAGCCTCTTCATGACAGTGTCCAAAAGCGCCAGCAGACTGGTAAGAAAATGCCTGCCCCCCAGAAACCTCTGTCGTGGAGCGATAAAAAGTTTTGCATACAGAGGAATCTATAAATTTGCCTTCATGATATGCGTTGCAAAAGTTTGCTGGTGACATTAGTCGGTAATACTGGTCGGTAACTTCCGGCAACTGACCGATTACCATCCTCGAAGATGGAAAATGTGACGGCTTTCTGTCGATCCCTATGAAAACACCTCCATTTAAGGTGAGATTGAACGTACGAACAATAGGCAACGCCATAATTTAGGTCAGAAGTTTTGGCACCAGTAAGAATAAGACACCTCACCGATAGTGCTCACCTCACAGCCCGGTATTGAGTCCAAATAAACCTGGGAACGGTCAAATGGTGTTTGATCGTAAGGCGGAGTACAGGGACACCTCTGTGGACAGGGTCATGCTGCAAGGACCAGTGCTGACGAGCAACCTGGTGGGTGTTTTTTTACAGTCCCGCAAGGGTTTAGTAGCATTGTCTTCAGACATAGGGGAAATGATTGAACAGGTAAAGGTTCCTTAAAGAGACAGTTGGGCATTGTGCTTCCTTTGATGGAGCGACGAGCCACTGTCTGACCCGCCAAACACGTACGAGATTATGGTCCGTCCTTCCGATGCTCCTTTACCTTTGTGCGCAACATATGCGCTCGAGGAGACAGCAATCGAGGATGAGCATCGATTTGCCAAGCTGGCCAGTCAAGTTGTAGAAGAGGATTTTTATGCTGACGACTGCTTGGTATGAGTGGATACACTTGGGAATGTCATACGTGTAACGTCTGTTTCACGTGGAATGCTCCTCATGAGTGGATCAAACTGGTAAAGTGGACGTCTAATCTAGTCGAGGTGCTGGTGGATATACCACCGAACGAGAGGACAGTCGTGTCAACAACACTGGACATAGGTGTCCACAGTCACCAGGAGGCGATTAGGGTCCAGTGGTGTGTCAGGAGACTCTTTAAGGTTTCGCAGGTCCCTACTGAAGAAGTCATTCACTCGCAGGGCTTGTCGATCTGCATCGCAATGACGTACGACCCGTTGGGATTCGCCGCTCCACTTGCTCTCCGCGGTCGGACGTTACTTCAGTGCCCATGTGGCATGAACACCGGATGGGATACACGCTTAGGCGAAAAGTACCCATAGGAATGCGAAAATGGTCATGGGGCGTATAGACGACAGACCCATTTGTTCCGCCCTGTTGTATTAAGCCTACGAACAATCTGAACCCTGCTCGATCCATCATTTACCGATGTACGTAGCTCGGCGACAAAACTATCGTGTGGTTAATCCCGTTATGTCCGAAGTGGTACTGCCTAATATCTTTTGTTGCAGCTGATACGGAGTAACAAAACCTTCTGCGAATATAATTCAGCCATCGACTTCGGAAAGTGAGAAGCGACACCGGTTAATCTGTCGAAGAGGGAGGTCAAGACACGCCGGAAGCCGGTGTGTACGATGGACTTCGATCAACTAATGAAACAGTCGATCTTTGGCCATGGCATCACGAACCATAGCTGTCACAATGGGAGTTGCGCGGCTTGTAGAGGCGAGTAGTCTTTTGATCTCAGGTTCGACTGCGATTGAAGCGATGACTGCGCACTCGATTGGAGTTCGCCTAGGGTCAATCAGTCTAGATAGGGCGTCTGCCTGACCAATGCTTGTTGTGGATTGATATTTGATGGAGAAGTCGTAGGCGAGTAGCATGGTCGCCCAACGTTGCAAGCGGTTGTTTGTATAGACTGGTATACCTTTCCTCGAGCCAACAACACCAAGTTGAGGATTATGATCCGTTAAAATTGTGAAGTGCACCTATAGAGAATTTTATGAAGCTTTTTAATAGTGCATACGATCGCCAAAGTCTCCTTCTCAAACTGGCTACAATTGCGTTGGCGGTGCTCAAGGCCATGAGAACGTGAACAATCGCTTTTGCTGTACCGTCTGGAAATATCTGTGAAATGACGGCACCGATACCGTAGTTGGAAGCATCCGTAGCTACAATAATTCCAAGGGAGGGCTTGAAACCTGTCAAGGGTGTGTCGGAGTTAGGCAGGGATGCGACCTCATCAAATGCGGAATGGCGTTGAAACCACCAGTTCCAGGAATTATCTTCCTTCAAATGGTGATTATGTAGAACCCGATTAAAATGCATATCAGTCATAAAAAGGTTTAATGGTTCAGCGTATAGTTTTGAGCGCTCAAAACTATACGCTGAAACACTTACGCACTGATGATGTCACCTCGTTTGGTGATGAAACGTTTGCAACCTAAATGCCAAGCTCGGCGAACATACCAATACCAAAACCATCAACCCGAGCTACGAACGACACCACCACTGTTCACAACTATCAGAAAGACTTTAGTGGTTTACAAGACGTAGAAAGAGCGTGATTCGGAGATGTTTATGGGTGCTGGCCTCCACTGGATTGTCAAACTGTTATCCGGGTCGGGATAGCGCCCGTGTTATTTGGTGGAACTGAGGTGAAAATGCACAGTTGTCTGCACTGAGACTGAAACCGTATTTTTGGATGCGGTCAAGCACATCAGTGAAACGCCCCATAAGTTCATTTGAGCTGCAACCATTAAAAGCGATGTCATCATGGTGAACAGCAGTCCCGGGCAGACCTGTCAGAATTGCGTTTATTATTTACTAAAAAGCAGCAGGTGAGAATTTTGAACTGGAAGGAGGGCGGTTGAATTGGAACAGACCATGATACGTATTGATGGTCAGAATCCCCTCTAATTGGGTTCCACTTCTAAGTGAGTATAGGCGTCATCCAAACCGATTTTTGTGAGGCGGGTGCCGCTATCGATTTAAGTGAACAGATCTTCTGGACTCGGCCGTGGATACTGATACGAATCCAAGTTGGTGTTGAGGTTAGTGGAATGGCCGGCACGGATACGCACTTTGCCGTTCGCTTTGCGGACAACGACAATAGGGGCTGCCCAGGATGAGTAATTGGCTGGCTCAATGACACCTGACTGTTCGAGGCGTTCGAGTTCTTTCTCGACGGCGACAAGAGCGGCGTAGGGAGATGGTAGCTTTAGGCGGGACACTAGTCCAGTTTTTGTCGTCATTTGAGGCCTAGCCTTAACTTTCGTGCAACAGCCAAGGCCGGTTTGGAACAACTAGAAAATCTCGACAAAATAATGTTGGTAAAGTGTTCGGGTGTGTTCCCAATAGATGTGAGCTGTAAGGTGTTACACACGGATGCTAAAGGGACATTCAAAATACCGAGTTTGACTATCCAATCAAGACCAAGCAAATTTAAATGCGCGAGGTCATTAAGATCACAAGTTCCAGTGAAGTGTACATCTTTAAAAAAATGTTATGGGTTGCCTCGACATTTAATTGCAACATGCTGTCCGATGCGCCTTGAGGCATTTTGATTAGTGGTGCATATACTGGGTTCACCAGTTAACTTCCAGGTGGAACATGCGATCAACGTAATGTCAGAGGCTGTGTCCAGCTGAAAATGAACTGGGAGATTGTTGTTGCAAAACCGTTGTGTACTGTCTACGTTATTCCAGCACAATTTTGAAAGCAGCAAACAGGGAATTGGATTCAACATTAGCGTACGTATTAAAATTGCTTTTGTGGCCAAATGGAATTGGAGCTTGATTCCGACGATTGTTGGAGGTGGTGGTGCTCCTGTAGGGTCACAGAAACCGTCTTTATGGCCACGTCGGTAGCATCTTCAACATCGGTGCTTCTTGAGTGGGCAAAAACCGTTTGAAATGCCCCTGGCCACGGGACCAACATGTTAGTGCGGTCTTTTTGTGGATTTAACGGTAGATCCCTCCATCACTTGAACCGTATCGGGAACAGAGGGCTGCGCCGTCTGCTGAATCACGGCTGTGTCATGTTTCAGGCCCAGCAGCCGTTGATGTTGCCTTGAGAGCCTTCATCATGATTTCCTTATCCTGCTCAAGTTTGGACAATAAGCGAGTTCGAATGTCAGCATCCCGAGGCGAGTGAAGACCAGCAATGAAAATGAGGCATTTGAACTGATCTTCCGTGAGGGATTTAAGCTGGAACCTTTCACATTCCCGGTTGACGTGACCTGTAAATGTCACATCACCGTCTGACGCACGTTTGTACCGGATATTGAATCGTGAGAGTTGATCAAAATATCTCTGAGCTGCTTGACGGCTTGGTCGAAGTCCATGCCCTTCGGTTGCTATGAAAGGAAGAAATTCGCGAACCGCTCGTGTTCCACAGTGCCAAGCTTTCGGACCAGAAAGTAGGGCTTTCCATTTGGAGTCCTTGCTAGGAAATTCACTCTGGCATGTGCCCCTCAACGCCTGAACTATGCGTCAAATGTATGGACACATGGATGCGTGTAGTGGAAAACCCTAAACGGCTGCGGCGATTGAATCGACGCTGATTTATCACTGGAAGTTACCGCTGTTGACAGGCAAGTGAAGAGTTTTGGTCAGAGACTCGATGAGACGTTGCTGCGATTGCTCAAACTGCTCTCGCTGTTGCTGCAGAATGGACTGTAGCTGGTCTGCGGAAATAGACATTGTTAGGTTCGTGGAGACCCCGTCGCTAGTGTTATGTTCCCGAAGCAATTGGCAGATCAAACAACTGTGTATTCAATCGCGCCACTCGGAGCTGGACGACAAACGAATCTTGAGGGAGTGTTCATCGGTTGGGATGGAATGGTTGGTCCCCAGTAAACGACGCACCAATAGTGAGTTACAATGCAAATGGAGAAACCATGTAGGGGTGCAGTAAGTGAGTACAACTGCTTGGTGGATGTCCACCTAAAAATGAATTTTTTGCAAGCAATGCCGTTTAACATATCTTTATTGAAGGCCGCCACAGCAAACCAAAGGTTCTACGTGATGACTCTCGATGTCGGTAGGCACGAAGTTCTGACGTGATCCGGAAATCCTTACTGCCAAGCGGGAGTTGGGAGGTACAGGCGAGGGAGATTTTCTGTTCACAAGTGAAGTGGCCACGATGGGTGCGTCACACGTACAGCCCACCAACACACCTGCCCACTTCTATCATTACGTGTTGGTTTCACACAAAAGTTTCTGCGTAAACTTGCCTTATCCAGATATCCCTTCTCCGTGCGTCCGGGGTGCCTGAACATGGATTAGTAATAGGTACATTTTTTCTCAGCATAAAAATCTGTATACATATTGCCAGTGTTGATACTCAATTCCAAGTATCATAGTTAATTTTGCTGAAACGTGCTACTAACGTAACGAATGGCAACTCGATGCTAACGTGTAACAGTTCGGCGCACTTCGTTGCGCATTCGTGAGGCAGTGGGTTATGGCAAGTAGGTGGGCTAGTAATGAGGAAGACTGGGTGCCGATAGTTGTAGCTAACGGCGTCCATCTGGCAGGCAAAGGTCAGTCAAGTTAGACGCATTATCACGAAAAAGGAGACGTTACGCACATGCATTTTCAATCGGCCCACATTAAACCGCACTAGTCAGCGTGGGTTCGCCACAGGGGATGGGATATTATGGTAGCAATGTTTATCTTGGGACGCTATATACATTCAATAAATCGTTGAAAAGTACGCGGAAATTTATGATAAAGCTTTCAGAAGTTGACTCAACTTTAGTCTGCATGGTCTATTCGCCACACTTACTGTTTGCGTTAATCCTGGAGAAACCGGCTTTACATTATTTTTAAGTGAATCTCTAGTACATTTAGGTTTATCAAATTGAATGCATCAGCAATTTGGCGGGATCTTGAAGACTGTTGGAAAATCAGTGCGCTTGACCAGCGTGGAACATACACATCGCCACTCTAGTTCGAAATTTAACCTGATACCTGTTTTAAATCATCCCAATAGCAGACAGTGAATCACGCTGTTATTTCAGGTCATCAGCCAGTACAGTTGCATTCTATAGCCAAGACGCCAGTATCTGTTTTTAAAAGTAATGACCTCAATACTCAAAAGCCGGGAAGTTGTAGTTTGAGAGGTTTCGAAATACATGTAGTTGGAGTGTGCTACGTTCTCTAAGATTCTGATTTGTCCGTTGCAACGATCTTGCTCTAAGTTCAGCTTCAGTAAATACCTTGTTCGTTCTGTGACTACCTATTTCTATTATTTGCATCTGAATAATACATATCATCACAGCTATGGCACTAGTTACGGTTATCAATGACGTTCAGACTGTCACCTACTAGCATCCACAGTCAAACCTCTTTGAGTGCATTGGCAACAAGGCTATCATCGTCCGATGCAACCAAGTCATCGTTGATTAATGGTGTATGCAGGACTGCTTTTCGGCTTCAATGCTGAGGGCTGCTCAGGTTTCAGCGTTAATACAACGAAAATCATTTAGTTGCTGAAACGAAAGCGAACCTGATGACGAAAGTGGTAACTGCGTATTACTGACGGGGTACCGTGGTATATCAGCAGTATTCATGCATTCCAAACTTTAAAATTTTCTGGTGGTTATTGAACCGACAGTCATTCATGTTTACCGGTTAACTATGGTATGCAGGGTGCAGGTGGGAATTTTCCGAATACGGCGGTTTTTCATGCTGGAGGACAGAAACATTGTGAAATCTCTCCCTGGTAAGGCCGACGTAGCTGTTTCATTGGGTTAGTACACGAAAGATGGGACAATGATGTGAATCCTGCTTCATTTTCTACCATCCACATCTTGCAATTTGGCTAACCCTTAATCAAGTAATTTGGTTGTAATCCGACTGAAAGTGACTTGTATCGGCGGAAATGACTTTGTGGCGAAACACGCTGCTTCTGGACATATTATCTTCAGCAAGTCACCGGTGGCGGATGCAGGAACTGTACAAAAAATGCAATGTCGTTTGATAAGAAACTACCTTAAGAATAGGTGTACGGTCAAAATGGGGATGAATGGTAGCCACGTAGACCTCTGAAAATTATATTCACGCGCACACTCACCGCTGTTCGTTATGTATTCTTAACCTTCATGGATCACCAGAAGCTACTGAATACTACTACGTAACGTACATGTATTTTATACTCGTCAAGTCGTTCATTGTTTAACAAGGGAGCATGCTAACAGAGATACTTCAGGACGGATCGACTGAAAAACGTTGTTAGCCGAAGAATTATCTTCTTCTAGCCATCTCACGGCAGCCACAGCTGTATGTGCCCTGTATCTCAAACTCAAATATTAGTCACTTATTGTGAGACTGAAGTTTACTGATGACTGCGGCTAGATGACCTCGTGGATGAGTGAGATGTCACAATCTCTCGTCTGTATCGTTCTAACTGATCATTCCTGCGACGTCTGAACTGAACAACATTGAACTATGTACGAACGGCCCACCCACGCTTTATAAGCGGTCAGTTGAACATCACACATTTCACCAACTTTCGGTCTGCCCTTCGAATTGTTTGGACATCTCGGTTATACCGAAATCGCGAACTGACAGCGTTGTTCACTCACCCCACTAAATTATCAGCAATGGACATTCAGTGAAGCAAATACAGACTCCGAATTGAATTAGTCTGAATAATGGTTATGGGGTGGATTACGTGTCTTTAACATGGAAAATAGCACATTAGTGTTTAGCACTCGAATACGACTCGTGCTAATCGCATTTGGACCGTCATGTTGTCCGTCACATGCACGTGATCACACATTACTTCACGGAAGTTTTCAAAAACCTGACGCAGGAGGCATGGTTTTCACTGCACACGCAGCTGAACATCAGTGGTGCTGGAACCAGTTCAACAGAATAATACCCAGTAGGTACTCACTATCAAAAACCGATCGACAACGAAAAACAAAAACAGTGGGCTCACCCCCTGTGTATTGCTATCGGCCCGAGAAAAATAACTGTACACGAAAACACGTCAAACTAGCGACACACGGAACGAGTTGTGTTTTTATCCCCGAGGAGGATATCACAAAAGGATGGCCCCGACCAAAACAAGAGTAGGTAAAAAACCAAAATCATCAAAAATGTACAAGTGAATGCGACCGTCAAAAATTTATTACAGTCTCCACACGGATCATTCAAGACTCATTCCATCTGTGGAAACGAGTTGTCATAACCATAAACCACACGCCAGAATGCGTAATGCTACGGAAGTTACACATGGCAGTTTTTCCATGTGTGACGTTGACACTGAACACATCAAAAAATGTCCAAACAACTGGATCCGCTACTTTCTTGCCAGACGTACGTGCGTATATTTATTCTTTTCATCTTTGATAAAATACGATGCGCCAATGGCTTCTAAATGACTGGTTGAGACGGACTTTCTGGAAAACTAGTGTACACAAACCCAACCATTCATTGGAGTAGGTTGCAAATGATGACGGGTACCGCAAACAACAGTAGACGCTACGTGAATGCCACGAATGCCGGCAGCGTACTGCTTTAACTCAGCGGTTAGACTCTCATGCCAAGTGCCTGGGGTTGTTTACTTCATCCACAGGTGAGCCCGCGCACCGAACAAGAAGACAATTTTCTTGTAATTGTGTCCCAAAATGAAGAACATAACAAGTGAACTACTTTTCTCCTTAACGACGTAGAATCATGTTTGACAGTATGTCGCGAATATCGAGCAAGCGAACACAAGTGAGGTGAACCCACTGAACACTTCTTAAACCACTGCTTTTGCTCTTGTGTCGGCTGTACTTGAAGCATCGGTATGACATCTATCACGCAGCTTCAGTAGTTTTCCCATTCATATGACCATGAAGCAAGCGCCCACTGCCTGACTTCGGACTTGAACCAAACCTGTATGTTAAGCTGAAATTCTTCGTGTATTCATCCAGAGAAGTCTTAAATTCGTCAGTTTGAAGATTCTGGACCACGGAATAACCTATCTGAGCCTTGTAAATATTTCATCACTAGCGATAAAATGAAAAATGGGGCAAACCATAAAACTGACCTTTACTGAAGTGAAGCAGTCAATCATGTATAATTATATACATAATCAAATTTATATACAAAATCGTCAATCAAAAGGCATCCAACTATCAAGACAACAGTGAAAACAACTTCAACAAAAAACCAGTGCCTAGCATTTCAACGGTCATGCAAGGAGGACTGACGTGTGCACTAGTGATTCACTGTGCAAGGGACGGTTTCGTCCACGTGCTGAAACGGATGGTACGAAAGTTAGCCACAGAACTGGTGAGTTGGAAGCCGTATTCACAACCACCCAATTGAGTACACAAATTCGTAGGATTTGTTTATTCAGCCGTACACGCAGAAACAGAAACAGGGCAACGTGAGGAAAAAATGTGTTCAAGTCGGCAAAACAAGCGTCTTACAATTAATCATTGTTCTCTCGCGTTGGTTGCTTCCTGCGCTTGGTCCAGGCATGTGGCCGCCGCAAAACCTGGAGGAAGGAGGGGGGAAAAGCACAAGTTGTTAGGCGCGCAGTTTGACGTCGTTGCTGTTACATTCGATATGTTTGAAAGCAGTACCAGCTTGAGAATAAAACGATTACCGGTCAGTTGAAAAATCGTTTCGAAGTCCATAATCATTTCTGCAATGAAAGTCAACCGTTTTCAGATTTTCCAATGGTACCACTGAAATATGATAACATACAATCAAGGGTATCCGATTTTCTTGACTTTTAACAGCTTAATTCACTAATTGAGAATAACTTTCGGCAAGCTCGACCGTAATTCCATCCTCGATTCCAGCAATTTCAGAGATTCACGCACGGATGCGAGGCTAGGGGCCAAAACCACCCGAGTTCAATCAGTTTGTCCGCTTCGATATCCCACGGTGTTCCGTTAACCTGAGTGGCAGTTACTGAAAACAGGAGGAAACTCAAGGGAGATTTGCATCTTTTTATCGGTCATCCTGAAATACACGTGTATGAACTTATCGATCGAGTTTAAACCGACCAATGTATGCGCTAAGTTACTCCAGTTACACGTTGTTGTGTCATCGGGGCATGACTAGGTACACCCACAGATGCTAAAGGAACGCGCAGATGAGCTGACTGATATGGTATGCCAACCACTTGGAAGCACGGCGTCATCTCTCCCATCTACAAGGTGGGGATCGAACGAACGCCAGTAACTTTAGACCGATTGCTCTACTACCAACCATGTCAAAAGTGATGGAGAGCATAGTAGACGATTTCGTAAGAAACCATCTAAATACTCACTCACTGTTGGCACCGGAGCAGCACGGCTTCAGAAATGGTCACTCGTGCACGACCAACCTACTGATTGCCGCTGACTCGTGGACAAAAGCTGCCGAAGAACGCCTCCCAGTTGATGCTGTGTTTCTAGATTTCACGAAGGCGTTCGATAAAGTTGATCACAGTATACTACTGGACAAATTGAATAATATGGGCCTACGCGGTGATGTATGTTGTTGGCTCAAACATTAGCTATCCTGTCGCACTTACACGGAGTTAACAGTGAGCTATCCAGGCCGTTCAATGCCACAACTGGTGTACCACAAGGCTCCATACTGGGTCCCCTATTATTCTTAGTCTACGTTAACGACCTCCCAGGCGTGAGTAACTCTCCCGTTGTGATGTATGCTGACGATACGAAACTATGGCGCGTCTTACAGCGTTGAAGACGCAGAAGACTTTCAAAGAGACCTAGATGCCCTGCATCTATGGTCCCTGGAAAATCGATTGCCCTTCAACACGTCCAAGTCGAAGACTATGCACGTTCGTCATCACAGCACTAGAACATATCGTATCGATGGTGCTACCCTAGCCACTGTCCACCAGGAGCGCGACCTAGGTACCGTCGTTACATCAGACCTCTCCCCTAGTACTATCATTATGTTATTGGCAAGGAAAGCCAGCAGCAGGCTAGCCATGCTCAGTAGGATCCTCGGGAATTTCCCAGTCAACGGATTCTCACGTATCTACAGTACAATGGTAAGACCACTGCTGGAATTCAACATTCAG
>LOND01000210.1:72594-104534 GCA_014220965.1 Paragonimus kellicotti
CGCGACGGATTATGGCCAGTATGCCACCGAATGAAACAAGAAATGTGCTCCGTCAGCCTCAATGCTCCGAATGTGTGAAAAGTCGCGCAGACAGAATTTTCAATGCCCGCGTACGAGAAAGTCGGAAATTTAATTTAAGGTAAGCTGAAATCGTCCATTTATAGAGCGTGAGGATATCCTAAGATGGGTAAAGCTGTCACTTCAGACAATGAGAGTTCGTCTTTTGAAGTATCTGAAGATGGGAGGACGATAGAGGACACTTACTAACCAGCGTTAGAAACCATTTAGGCCACTGCAAGCACCAAACGATTTCCTGAATCGCAGTAAATACTGAATCGCTTAAAAAGAACGGCCCGAAGAGAAGTGTTGACATAGGGGGCCGATCCCCCTCCTCTGCTTCCATTTCTATCCGCACGGAAGATAATCATATCGTTTGAAATGAGCTCATAATCTAGGTAGGAAGTGCTGAACCACGACTGCGTTTCGGCAACAATCCGGGGCTTTGCGGTAGAACAAATTTTACGAAGCTCAGGTAATTTATTTACTAAGCTAAGCGCATTTGTGTACATGCACCTTACAGAGTTAATGGTAAACGAATGAACGTTATCCTGGGATTCTGAATGGGGTGGTTCATTCAAAACGCAACGCTGATGGAGGTCGCCGACTCCATAGGAGTCGGCTGTAGAGAGTGTTTGGAGTCCGTTGGATCCCAATAGGCACCGCCAGGTCACTGGTACGCATGCGGTGATTGGATTTCAACAAATCTCGTTCCCCTTCAGAACGATCAGAGTGGAACGAAATCCCCCCAGGTATAAAGCGACGTCTATGGCGGAACCGCTTCGGTAGGTGCAATGTCATCACATGCGAGGTGACAGTAATTTTGAGGAGTCGTGGTCGAGATTCACCCGACTCCGGCTTGGGCCGCAGGATGCGGTGAATACGTTGAACTTGGACGTTGGTAAGTTCAAGTGCAGTTGACAGGAATCGCCACTGACTCTTGTCGTGTTCCAGATCATCGCTAATGGAATCGGGGACACCCCTAATGATAACATTGCGAGATCGGTCAGTGGTTCCAGTTCCCCTCTGTGCCAGCTCCCGCTTCTGGCGTTCAGCCCATGGTATATCAGGGTATATCCGGGCCCCAGAGTTGTCCAGCAGCTTATGTGCCGCTAGAAGAACGTCTTCAGTCAAAGTGGATGACGGAAGCACGACCCTTGCTAACCGAGGTTTGTCAGCATGTGGCGAATCCAATTTCCTAGCCAACCTCGTGATAGAGTTTGGGACATTTGGATTTATGCCCATTTTTGTGCAAAGACTCGTCCAGAAGCTCTCGATCATGCTCGTCACGGAGCTTTAATCACGGTGACGACACATTCTGGAATGTTCTGAACAACTACAGAATCAAATAACCATCCCTAAAACTAAACGTCCAACATAGCGGACTAGAATGCAGATAGATTTTTCCCATTGCGCACTTGCAAGGTTCGGTAAGCCCTGCCAGAGCATGTTATTTCTGCCAGCTCTTGTAACATGCAAGCCAGCCGCTTCTATTCTGATTGTCCGTCGCACTTACGGACCGATTTTGGGGCAACGTGGAGACACCGGGGGACAGCGTTCTTCCGAAGGAGGGGTCCCAACAACAATCCTGTAAAAGGAAACAAAACAGACAAGCATGAGCCAAAGGCCCAGTAAGCCATGCACACGACTTACACAAACGGAAACTAAAACGGCGTCAACAACACAGCAGCACGCCTCGTCACACAATTCAAATTTAACCTGTGCGCGCCTGCTGGTTTCGACTGCACATACCATTCTGTGACGATTTTAAAGGCTCGCCTTGACCAACATATATTGCATTAGTTCGGATACCGCATCTTTTTCCCCAATTCAGCCCATTGCTGAGGACCTCAGAAGCTCCAAGTTCCTACCTCCGTTTACATCCCATCGAACCATTGAGCCCATTGAAATTGTTTGAATGGGTCGATTATCAATAATATTACACCGGCACTTTATTGTATCGCGATGGCTCTGAGTCTTTTGCCCTATGTTTCGGTCACGAAAGAATTCCGTGGTATTCACTTCGCAGTGCAGTCCTTTCTTAAAGATTTTCATTGTTTACATCTGGAATTGAGGGATAAAAGTACGGAAGAAGAGTGGCATGCACAACTTTCTTCTGACTGTACGTGTGAACATTTGAGTATTTTCGTATAGATATTGAAGAGTTGACCCGTAAAACAGGGAGTTTCAAGCGGTTTCAAACTTTCGTATGCATGCTGCAGAATGCTTTAACTCAGGTTGGTCATTTCGTTCTGGTTCATATTCAAATACTTCTACATGTATGTTTTTAGTCTTCGGAGGCCCTTCATTTAGATGTCGTGTCCTATGGAGACTTGGAAATTCTCCGTAGAAATAAGTCAAATGGAACGCCCTTCAATGAGAGCTTACCTTTTGACCGAGATAAACGTTTTTTGATCCTTACATATGTTACCGAATTTGACAAAATTCATTACCCGCTTCCTTTGAAATATGTAGGGCCTCTTTCTCCAGCTCACCTGAACGCTATGATTCAAGAACTGAGACTTGAGTTATGTGGCATTAAATTCAACGGAAAGGTACCCATTTGTTGTGATAAGCTGCACAGTTTCAGGTGTGTCCGTCAAGTCCGTGCACTAGATCGGGAAGTGATCAAACAGCAGAGTGAGTTTGTATTACCCATATTGTAGTTATTTGGTTTGCCCAACGAAGTCTTGATTTAATTTTTCTAGCCAGCTGTTCATCACATTGTAATAGTCGATAATTTTATTTGTTGTTTATAATCCTTTGCGGTCTGTCGCATATGCTAGCTCTGCTTTGCGTTCCATTCAAACCGTTAGCTACATTGCAGTCGAATGGTGTAACAAACTTGGTTTTTCATTGTTGCAATATTTTATTACCAGAATACTTGACTATTTCACCGAATTCATCGCCGGCTATGGTCTTAGAAAGCTCTTCACGTGTAAATAGGCCGCAAACTTAGGTTTCCAGGCGTATATCCGACTGCGGACAAAAAATAGAAACATTGTCACATGTTGGAACCAGTCCAACAGAATAATACCCAGTCTGTACTCACTATCGAAAACCAATCGACAATGAAAACAAAGACTCAGCGCGTTGACCCTCGTGTATTAGTATCGACCCTGGAAAATAGTGTACAGAGAAAGCACGTCAAGCTAGCGAGGCACGGAGCGAGTTGTGTTTTTAGCCCCGGGACGGATATTACAAAAAGGATGGCTTGACTAAAACAAAAGTAGGTAAAACCAAAATCATCAAAAATGTACAAGGTGAATGCGACTATCAAAAATCATTTATTATAGTCGCTACATAGCTCTCCCCCAGAAGGCTAGTAAATATTACACATGCCTTCGTTATTCCAGAGAGAGAGAAAATATACACGTCTTTCTGGTTTATCACAGTTGCAGGGTGATACACACGATGAATAATGACATGGGATGGGGAATGTCAAAGTTCGGGGAAGGGTCGGTCGAAAATGGCTGTTGCGCTGGAAGGATTCTTTTATTTAGATTATTTAGTCTTCGGTGCGTTTCTTCTCTATCGCAGCGGGCTGCTCCGGTTGGTTGTTCTGTTTCCCGTAGAAACCTTGGGTCCTTTGGTGCTACAAGTTGGCCTGTGTCAATTAGCCAATAGCGGGTTACACATACGTTAACGCCTGTGATGCTGTACGACTTCCTTCTTGATTGACCTGGCGATTCTTCATGGTCCCCTGTGGGTGTGCTTTACTTTACTGTGGTGCAATCCACGTTTCCCAGTCGAAGGCCCTAGTAGCCTTCGAAACACCCTTTTTCAACGTTGTATCCAAACCGCACGCAGCTATCACAAAACGACGTTATCACTTTGTCTGTGCGTGTACCAAACGATGTGCTATAGCTACTAAAATAGATAAGACGGCTAATTGTGTTTAGTCTTCGTATTATCAAACTGTACCCGAGATACTGTCTGTGCTGTTGATGATGATGATCCGAGGTAATTTAGCGTCCAGCTGCAAGTGGGAATACGAAGAAATTGGTTAAATGAGACTGACAAATCTTTGAATTTTCTTCGTTGCCGCTTATGTTGTCTGCATCGACACGTTTCGTCGAATGGGGATTCAGTAGGTTTGATATGACAACGATAAGTCAGTTGAAGTTTAAGTTATGAGTACTTTCATCTTTCAAATGGTTCTGGGCTCAAGATAGCATCTTTTTACCTAAATTTCTTTCCTCAAAACTTGCATGCTTCTATGTTACTTCGATTGGTAATCCTCATTGTTATTTTTGATAGACTTTGAACAGAGAGGCAGCGGCTGGGGGTAGCCTTATTTATCTTCCAAGCACCTTCCACTGTATCTCATAAACTACCTACTGGGGTCATGTGACAATGCTGTATTTTTGCGTGCAACTCGGTCGTTTGTTTTTTGTTGGTTATTTGACTGTAGATATGGAGGCGTTAGGAAGTAACTCCCGTATTCCCGTATGTTCTTAGTGTAGAACTTATCGAGTTAACAGTTGTGTGCATTAGTCACCAATGTGACGCTGGTAGCGACGGTGGATTTATATGCATCACAACTCAGAAGTTGATGCAAGGCAAACTGTCTAAATCAGTAACCACAAGCGCATGCGCACAACAGTTACCAAGGGAGTCTGATCTCGCTGAACAAATCTTTATATACATAAGAGAATGGTTTCCACAACGAACCATAGAATACTTTGATTTTTGACTACGAAGTTTATTGTACCTTCTTAAAGCCGGTGAATTTTAAAATCCAGAGTAAGTTACTCTACAGGCCTAGTGTTTTTACTTGTGCCTCATAAGGTTTTTAGTACCGTGTGATTTTAAGGCACATACGAATTGTAGACTGTTAGACCACGCGTGTGCCCAATGGCGTTTAAATCTACGTTCGCATGGATGGTGGTCCATGGTGATGCAGCAGACTTGCCATAAAAATACTTCATGCAATTCGTTGGTTTCTGATAATAACGTTGTATTTTTATACCGTACCTGATCTCTTATTTTGTTTACGAGGGTTGTGAGACTTCAGGAGCAGAATAAAAAACTGGCACAAGAGATTTCTCGTCTCCAGGCGCAACCAATACTTCAGGTTCATCCGTTCAATTTACCAAACGACTCCTGTACACAAGCGCCTCTTGCGCACGATATACGCTCACTGGTGGATAATTTAGAGAATGAACTTTTCGAGGAAAAATCCAAGGCTGCCCGTGAAGCAACACGTCATCGCCAAGAAGTCTCAAGGCTGCGCGCTGAATTAAATACATCCAACTCGTGTCAAAGGAGCCTTAATAGAAGAGTTGAACAACTTACCAAAGAGCTTATTCTTTTCAAACGAGGGTAATTTTGTTTTCTTTTATTATATAACTTACCTTGTTATGCTCATTATTCTTCTGTTTATTTTTCTTTCCAGCCGTGGTTAAGGACAGCGATGGTGATATGGATGAGCGTCTGTTTTGAAGTCTTTTGAGACTTACATATTGCTAACAGTTTATTGTCGCACGTTAATTGAAGACGCGTGTGTCGACATTCACGAATCAATAGGTTGTTATCTACTTTATCGATTCGCTTAACAGAATCTAGTATTTAATCTAGTGCTTACTTTCACTTACGGCTGGTTGTTTGTTTGCAAGGTGTAGGCACCTTGATGTTGAATGTTTGAATATAGACGTAGCTATTTTTAGTAGTTAGGTCCCTTCCCGTCCCATTCTTTTTCTTCCTTCTCTCTTCCTATACAGGGTTTGCTTTTTTCCCTTCATGGTTGTGTGGCAGTTAAGCATCAGTGTGAACCACTGATGTATTGCTGTCTATGATGATGATGATGATGATGATTTAAACTAGGCTGAAATTAACACCTCCTTTTCTTAATTATTGAGTGAATTGATTTCCGAAGAAGTTGTATTAATCTTTGATCGCTCCATTCATATTCATATAAAACACCACAATTTTGTAATCGGGCAGGCCGTCGTATTCCTTTCTCTTACTCAAAAATATTTCGTTTCATTTATTTGGCTTCATATTGAAGTAATCAGGTCATGTATAGTGAATGCATGGCGTATCGTTTGAACTTAAGTGCTTAGGACAACTGATTCAAATTTTGATGTTTTCAGTAACTTGTGTGTACGTTGTTCTGGATAGTGTTGTTTGGTTGACAGACGTTTACCAGTTTCACTTGGAGGTTTATTTGTAACGTTATGTTAAAGGTGTCAACAGTGTTATCCATAATTGCTTTGATTCAAATTGTTACTCGCCTTTGTCACAGTGAACGGATGTTTTCTACTACTGTTGTTTTCTGCCAACTAAGCGTAGTAGTCAGACCTGCGCACTCTTTTGATCCAGATGACTATGTCGACTAAGAATTTGATCCTTTCAGGTTCAACCACGTCAGGTAGACTAAATGGAAGTAGTGCGACAAAGCAATTACTTTCGTAAGATTTTATATATCACTACTTCTTGCGTAGGAGGTTTCAGGTAGTGGGACGATCCTACGGGTGTACAGCGGAGCTATATTTATGGTTGCGGCATTGCCGTCTTTCGAATACGGGAGAAGGGGGTTAGGGAAGATGCATTCCAACAAAAGGACACCTCGATGACCTAAGGGTTAACCGTGGCTATTGGCGTTTTATTCTGTGAGATCCGAAATCCTGATGTGGCTTACAACACACCTACTGTGTACAGCAGTAGTTGGAGTGAGTCGTCAGCGTATTATCTACTGTATCTTAGGGCTGGGTTAGCCCGCGGATGAGTCGGGCTTTTGAGTCACTGGCTCTGGGTAGGGTACCAAAAAAAAACCTGCATCCTGTTGCTCCACACGTCATGCTTCTTCATCTGAGGTTTTGGCTAGGATCTTCCAAGAAAACTCTATTTCCTCTGCTTCACAGGTCGAGCTGGGGAGTCAGACTCAATCTGATGTCCCACATATCAACCCGAGACATGCCCGTGGACACAAGGCATTGTTCGTCGGCATATGGAATGTGCGTACGCTTATCGGAATGTGACATTGCACTGATCGTTATGGAACTGACACGCTGTGGTATCGATGTCGTAGCTTTGGATGAAACAGGGTTTGCAGACCAGGCTAAGCTTCCGGAAGCAGGCGCTGGGTACACCTTCTACTGGATAGGTTACCCGGCAGACGGTGCTCGGGAGCATGGTGTCTGTTTCGCAGTCGCTGATCACATCAATGCTTTGATGATAGACGAGCTGCATAGTATCAGCTCTTGATTCATGTCCATGTGCTCAGGACTTGGCCGAGGTAAGTCTGCTACATTTAGTGTTTATAACCCAACGGTGTTCACTGCAATCCGCCTGACGCTAGTGAGTGACTGACTGTTATTAGTGACTTCAACGCGGGAGTTGGGCGCAACCCAACAGCCTGGCCGGGAGTCCCCGACACCCACGCCATTGGTGCAGTAAATGGTGGTTTGCTCTACCTATGTGTTACTGTCGGATTGGCTATCACAACTATCTAATTCCAGCTGGATGTGGGCGACATCACGACGTGGACCCACCCACGAAGTGGTCATCATCATTTGCTCGACTACGTGATTGTTCGACAGCGTGACGTTCGTGAACTACGTGTCACGCGAGTGATGCATAGGGCTGATACAGCACGAAGCATAGGCTGATCGGAACTAAACGGGCTTATTCATGTTTACAACCCTATTTACCATAAATCATCGGGCAATCGGCAGAAACGGGATGTTAAATAATCACAGAACCCCATGGCGGGGACGGTATTTTCAACATGTAGTTGCCATTTATCCAAAGAGATGTCCCCGTATCCACTACTCCTGAAAGTATTTAACAAAATTCCAAAGAACAGATCGTGACAGCAATAATCGAGGCAATCGGTGTTTAACGTCAGAAACGACCGGGCTGGTTAAACGACACAAACGAAGTTATTTCCATCCTGATACGAAGGAAGACTGAAACGTTTACTCTTTCTATAATGAGCTCGAATGATGAAACCAAAGGAGCCACGTTTCGGGGATTTTGCCCTCATCTTACCGAGTGGCCTCGGAGAAACGAGGACGACTTGTAAAAAAACGAGGCGAGCTGATGCAAGGTTACGTTGACCGCTGACAATGCAAATAGTTTTACGCTGAGGACGATTTTCCCCCCATACATCCAGTTTACTAAACAGCAGTTGATCTGGACTCTGGATTCCACGCACTCAACTGAAGGTCATCGTGAAAGTCTAACGCAAGTACTTTTGTAAACTGTGAATAGCCTGTCATGACCAAGTGTCAAAGCCTCACTTGTTCTCGCCTCAGATTTGTTAAGGGTGCGGAAAATCACTGTACAACCACGAAACGGAAAGATTACAAATAAAGGTTGTTCGCCAGGAGAACTTCAAATGGGCGGCTCAATTTTAAAACGTGCTCTGTTCTCGTTGGCTCACTCCATCTTGGAGCAGGAGGTAGTCCTTCAAGAGTTCAAGGATGTCCTGATCATGCCTTTTTTCAAAACTAATGGTAGCATGCAAACTACCCATATTAATAGGGTCATCAATCTGTCCTGGAAAGGCGTTAGCAAGGATTCAACTGAATCGACTCAATGTAGACGTTGTGGAGAGCAATGGTTCCGAGGAACAGTGTGTATTTCGGAAGATTCCCAGTACGAACGATATGATTTTCGCTGCTCGACATATCCAGGAGAAATAACGCGAACGCAACCAGCCTCTGTATGCTCTGTATGTTGATTCTGTGAGCCGTGGGGCATTGTGGACAGTTTGAATGCCCAGGTAAGCTCGTTAGTCTAATTAGACTGTTACAGATGAGTATGGAGACAAAGGTGCAATCGTGTGAACAATCTCCGATGATTTTGGTATTGTCACCAGCGTGAAGCAGGAGTGTATCTTAGCCCCAACCCTGTTTACTTCATATTTGTTCACAACACCAACAGTTGCCCTTCGAAACTCAGAGGACGGTGTTGACGCACGGATGATCGCTTATTGGATCTTCGATATTTCGGCGCCTCAAACCGGCTTCGGACTCCAGCAATGAGCATGCTTCTGTTCACAGATGACTGCGTTATTTGGGCTTAGCGAAAATGAGCTCCAACGATCGGCTGCGGCTTTCGCGACCGCGGCATCCAAATTTGGATTGGATATCAACACAGGTAAGACATTTTCTTTCTTTCAGCCTTCTCCGGGCGGATGTGTTCTGCCTACACCTGGAATCCGTATCAACTGAGATACGGTAAATAGCTGTACAGCCTTTTGCTACTTGGGTAACAGTCTGTCACTAAATCCGTCCGTAGACCGCGAGTTGCGAGCTCGTGTGACAAACACTTACGCTGCTTTTTGACGTCTTGAAAGATCTACATGAAAAAACAGCAGTCTGAAGATGAGAACCAAACTGGTTGTCTACCGCTTGGTGGTGCTGCCCTCGTTGGTGTATCACAGTGAAACTTAGAAATTAAACCAACGGAACGTGCAGTATCTAAACCGCTGCAACGTCTATGACATGTCGTGAGAATTCGGTTGGGCGGACCTGGTTTCGAACAGTGAGACTATTCAACAAGCAATAGCGGACGGAACTAAGGCCATATTGATTCACACCCAGCAGTTTTGGCTTGGATATACCCGTCGGATGGGAAACTAACGGATCCCAAAGCAGCCATTGTATGGGCAAGTGAATGCAGATCAACATTATGATGTGTAGAAGCTATAGTACAAGACTGCTATGCAAGTAAGTCCTTCACGTTGTAGTATTGATTTTAATCATGGGAGGACGTGGTTTTGGAGCAGATAGTCTTGATTAATACGATTCGCATGGATGTCTGAAGGTTCAGCGTACGACAGTTGCGCGATCGCGAATTCCAACGCGCACTACGTAAAGATACCATAGGTGGCATAGGTCATGGTGACTTGACTACATGGCGCTGGGATGAACGCGGCTGCGAATGAGATGGCCGTCTCGGATTGGTGAGTGATCAACATACTTGTAGCACACCGTCGTCGAAGAGACGGCGAGTACATTAGGCACAAGTAAGTTGTGTCACTTATATCAGCTCCTCTTTCGTATCAACCAACGACCCCGTCATTTGTTGAATCATTCGCACTCTTCTTCATATGGCTGGGCCACGGTGGACTTCTATCCTTTCTTTTCTTTTGCCCTGCTGGTGCCTTATTTAATGAATGCCCTGTTCGCTCATCCTCCCGACTTCAGTTCTTTGTTTTTTTCCCCTCATGCCTTCTATAGTGCAACAATGTGTGATCCTATATCGAATTTCTTTTTGCCTGACATTTTCAACACACTTCTCCCCAGTTTAGACCTTACCATTGATGTTTCCCTATTTTTGGTTTCCGATGGATAAGGAATTTCACTTTCATACTGGCCTACTATCTGACCCACTAGTATTGGCCGGCTGGACCACAAATGCCTCCAGTCACACGCCTTCCGATCTTATTCCTTCGGGTTTACACTAGATACGTCGAGTGTGTGGGACTACGAATGGTACGGCGCAAGCTGCTCGTAGTGAGTGGTGTGCGTAGGCATTCTTTGGCTTTGGCCACTGTGAAAAAACTAATCTGCAATGGATACCGCTAACCATACGTCGTGTTAGCTACCTACTGTTATGTAGGTCATGGTTAAAAACATTGGACTGCGGGTTAACTTTTTTGTAGTAACCAAAGTAGGAAAACAGCTGTGCCTATGTCTTCCTAAGTGTCTCTGGCTGCATCACTAATAGTTCTATCTGCATATACATAACCGGATGAACCCGATGCAACCCGACTGGCCTTTGTAATGCAGTTCGTCAAGTGGGTTATGTGTATGTTTCCATGCCTGAATCATTCTTATGAATGTTATGACTCGGGCAACCTTGATGCCAACAATAGTTAATGAACAAATAAATGGTGGATAAATAACACCGCGTAAATGTGTATATAGGCAAGCAGAACGGTGGACTTAAGAATCTTACGTGCACTGGATCGCCATTAAATACGAGTCATTGCCAGCCATCGACTTGGTTGGTCGTACAATTCCTAACATGTCGGATGTCACTTACTAAACCTTGTTCAGTTAAAGCTTTCATAGCCCATGGTTGATCACCATTTTCAGCTTTGAGCCGTACCAGTGGACACTATGACCTGGCTTGTCGCTGGTCCTGACAACGGTCCACGATCATCATCATCATCATCATAGACAGCAATACATCAGTGGTTCACACTGATGCTTAACTGCCACACAACCACGAAGAAGAAAAAACCCTATATAGGAAGAGAGAAGAAAAAAGAAGAGGGGAAGGGACCTAACTACTAAAAATAGCTACGTCTATATTCAAACATACAACATCAAGGCGCCGAGCTGTGAACAACAATATACTTTGAAGACGCAAAGTGCATTATGTACAAATCAGTTTTACGGTTTGAGTGGTTCGAAATAGTTTGCCTGTTGTTTTCCGACGCAAGATGTCATCCGTATACTCAATATTCGTCATCCCTCTACCTGACAAAACCTCCCATTCTTAGTGTTTCCCAAAAATATCGTCTCCACTGAACGTCACTGAAATTAGAACAGCCTTGAGGTGGTCGTTTCTGAACACTCATGATGCGTGCAGGAATTTTAGCGGGTTAGTATTTCTCAGCCTAATAACTAAGTTTAAACAACCAAGTTAATAGTGGCCCGCATTCTCAAAAGTACTGCGGCCGTTGGCTGTAAACAGAAGTGTAGATGCTCTATCATTTGTCGAAGATAGATATGATCGATGCACACTACATGGTTGAATACATGTTTGCTCATCCCGTTTTTAGTTACCTTTGCTTTTTTTTCGGAAGCCTTCCGCATTACGTGGCCTGTGGATATCGTGTATGTGGTAGCGGCATACAATTTATACGTCTGTGGTCGTCACATGGTGTTCGTGTGTCTTTTTCTATCACTTATAAGTGTGTCAGGTTTAGACCAGAATAACCGTCTATATACACTAGTTGCTAAGCCCCTCTTGAATCTCCCTTGTGAAACAAAATGTTTTGATCACTTCAGGCAACGGCTTCTTGCCACCATCTTCGAAAAGGGCTAGAAACAACATGCCCGGAGTATGGTTTCATCATGCTTTTATGATTTGATTTTCAAAGTTACTTCGGTTTCTAACAGGGGATCGTCGAGAATTGTATAACTTAACCCAGATTTACTCGTGTTCATATCCGACTGAGCTGGTTCGGACCAGTTTAACTGCTTACTCCCGAAGTTTTTGCAACAAGCGATCAATCTTTTTCACATATGGTCTCAGTAACAAATCATGGTATTCAGCTGCACGATTTACTCTGGGCTATGATTTATTTGCTTTTTTTGTAGATGTCCCTCTAAAACTCCTGTTTTGTCTCGATCGCGCTCCGCCAGTTTGAATGGTAATATTGTTGATCCGAAACGCTCTTGCTCTGAACATCTGTACAATGACTATCATCGTCTTAGCCGCCGTGATGTGCCTCATTCCATTCGACCGTCTTCTCTAGTCCAGGGTTTCTCTTCACCTCGGGACACATCACCCTATTTCAACTCTTCTCTGCGTTTGAAGCGCAGAGCAGGTAGTGCTAGTCCCACGCTCTGTCGTCCGACTGCATCTCCATTGTGTGAGGGCACGCGTCGGTCTCTGGCATCATTGTCAAGGCTCCCCAGTATGAAACCTTTGGGCACAATCCATTCGGATGTTCCATCTCTTAATTGCCTTGCGCGTCCACGGACAGCTTCTGTAGACCGATCTGCTAGATGTAAGTGATCGATATGTCCTTTTAACCTGTGTGGTTGGCGTCTTTAACTTCTAAGTTGAGTACGATATAATTAAATTATGTTGATTGACCACAATAAGTTCATCATGATGGTGCATATTATTCAATAGTGTACACATATGTTCCGTTGTTCGCTTGTACACAGGTGAGCCAACGTACTTCCAAAAATACATTAGGGAATCGTACTCTTTTCCTGTTTCTTCCCCTTTATCTACCTGATCGAATACAAGCAGACGTGATCAGCAGTTGTCCAAACCCAACCTGGACAGCAATATGAAGGGCCGGTGTCCACCGGTCATCCGCCAATCCTAACTGGATCCTAATATAATACTGGTATAGCTTGAAACCCATTATGAACACCACACCCAGTCTATGTAACATTGTTTCAGCTAGTCATGGGGTGTATATCCAGATTCATTAACTAGTGTCATGTGGTTTTTCTGTCCATCTTTCCGTTCTTTGTGTTTCTCGGGCTGTTAAACATTTGGTTCACGTTGTTTGTTCACATTTGTGGGCTGCTGCGCAATAAGAACGAGACTAACGACGACAATCTTGATAAAGTCGCGATAGTATCCAACAGGTGAGTCATTTGGATATCTCGCACCAAGTTCTGCTAGGTGGATATTTAGTCAACAGACAAGGTGGCTATACGAAGTATTTGATAACAACACAGGTAGACGTTGATAGGATTACAGCATGATGTGAGATAAAAATTATTTACCATCTGTCCCTTAAAATTTTTGATTGCGTTGTTACAAAGGTAATGTGCGGGGTGGGGAGCAGCTGAAGCTCTCTGAGAAACCCACTTAAACGTAGGTTTAGAAGATTGTCTGGTATTACTGCGGGATACACATTTGGTGAGCTCATATTGAGAACTATGAAGAGCCCGTTGGTAAATTTACCACGCCTGTTACTCAGGCATTACTCAATGGATCCCATTGCTGTTGCACTGAAACTGTTTACCCCACTCCGATATGCACCTGTTTGACGTTCATTCGTTTCATTGCTTTGTTGTCACACGCCGGACCTCTATAACTGAATGTTTCATGTGATCAGTTGATAGGAATAAAGGAAACGCTTGCATCTCGCAGTTTATGTCTTCTTACCTTCTTGATGTACGGAGGGAAGGGAACTCGATGTTGTAAATTTACGACACTCTTTGAAGGGCCTAGAAACCATATGATTAACAGATAAAGTAAGTGAAAATCTGCTCAAATTGGAGAAATGTCTGAGTGAACGGTGTAAAATGATTAGACCGTTTGCTGAGAATTCGGTGAAGTCCAACCTGGTAGATCATTGTTATTAGCGAATAGCTTTGTAGGATGATAAGGTGCTGTTAGTCTATTCTAAGCGACGGGCAAAGCAGAAAGTAAAAGTTGTACTTGCGACAACTCATCAGTAACACGCCGTACCAACAAAGTTCACCAGAGAATAAAACTCTAAAATAGCCAGCGGATTTTCCAGTCATTATTTTAGTTGATCCAACGTGTGTGGGTGTTGATTGAGTAAAACCATCCTCTGACCTTCCTGCTCCATTTGGAGTGAACATCGTGTGTAGACATTTTGTTGAGTTTGGCGTTAACTAAGGGCTTTCGGAACATTTTTGATCCAGTTTGAATAATTGAATTTTGATCATTACTACTAAATCAGTCTGCTAACACCGTCAGCTTATCTGTACGGGGAGACAAGAGATTACTGTGAGATCTTTCACAGTAAGGGTAAGGAATCGCATCCTGAAGGATTGAGCAGTAGTCTGGAGTACAGGATCGATTACGGTCAGTATGATATGTTGAGTACGCTATGGTAAACAGTCTCTGATCATTTCGACATACAATGGGTCCGATTTTCTTTTCTCTTCTAAACTGATTCAACTCAGACTAGAAAATCTGTATGCACATGTCTCAGATGAAGTCGGAAAAGGACCGATTAATGAGACACCATACACTACGTTTGTCTCCAATATGGTATGCAACTAGTTCGCTGTTTGTTGCCTTATTGAGCATTTGCAGTGGTCTTCTAAATGCGGCTGTCTTTAGGTGAGTTACTAGTTGCCTACTGGGAGTACCTTGGTCAGTCTTCACATGGACGTTATTAGGCGGGGGCGTCTAACCATGTATGCCTAAACGTATTTCGGTTCTGTTGTTACTTCGCTCTCATTTTAGTCCCTTGTGATTCTTATCGTATCTGTTGAGTCAATTTTTCGTTGAATTCACATCACGTAAGATTCGTTAATTATGCATAACCTTTTCTGCATTAGATGGCTCCAGGCTGTCCATTCGTCGATTCGATCCCACTGCATATGTACACGAAAAGGAGTTGCAACGTGAAGAAAGTGCGATGCGTCGGTGAGCTATTTCCCTTTGATGTCTCAGTAATCCTTGCACTGTACGTATTTAGTTACCGGACCAACTTTGTCGTTCACACATTTTGAAGTTCTCAAATTTGAACTGCAGATTGATCGGGCTTGTTGTTACGAATCTCATCCTCATTGTCCGTTTCATTTATTTTGTTCGCTGGGTGCTTAAATATCTTCTGATTTAATTTGTGTATGAATTAGTACATTGACTTGGTTTTTAGATCCAAACCTGTTGCGACGATTGTCTGATCTCACTTTGTAATAAAAACAAATCAGAAGGTATACAAAACGACAGACAGTAGTGCGTCTTAGCTCTATCTCAAGAATACTACTGTCTCATTTTTTTTATTCAGTGATTTGTACGTTTTCACTTTCACCCTTAAGACAACAACTGATGCTCCTTGGTGTACTTGGTGGTATAATGGCTAGATACCGCTCCGCAATTTTTTTTTACGAACGTGTAATGTAGTATCCATCTTGTGAATGTTACATTCCCTTTTGCCGGCGATCTAATTTTAATAATACTTATTGTACCTATTTTAGTTTTTTGCTCTCGTGCTCATTCGTTTCGACTATTCGTTTTTTAGTAGTCGTATTTTAATTTGGCGCTTCTCTGCGTTTTCCTCACAATGTTATAGCTGTTAACGATTTTGTGAACGTCACCAGTTTTGCACAGCAACAATTATCTGCTGTTTGTTCTCCAGGTTTGCAGAACGTCAAAGAATGTTATCTGCTAATGCTGGTTGTCCCAGTCGACTACTGTCCAGTGTGAACGGTTCGCAAAACAATAGCAAATTACGTGATCTATCAAACCTGAATCTGCGTTACTCCGCCTTAAGTGATTATCCGGACTGTTTTGTGTCCACTTGTCGTTCTCATACGTCACCCCTCGCGATCTCCTCATCCTGTGAATCGCTACTTCCATATCCTGTCAAAGGTAAAGCAGAGAAAGGCGCCTGCCGATCCTCAACAAATAAACGATGGCGCACTCCCTCCTCTGATCGCCAAGTTGAACGCGAATCAACTGCTCCACGTGGACGGTCTTATGCGTGCATTTCGTTACCTGCAAGACAAATTTCACAAGTTCCCAGTTCGGACGATGAGGCCTCAGTGATCGCATCCTCTCCGAATGTACAGGCACTGCAGCGTCGAGTATCCGGAAGAAGGAAATACTCAATCCACTCTCGTTGCGCTCCTACTCCAACTCCATTAAACGAGATCAGAGTGCCTAGCACGCCTCATTCTGATCGAACCCGTCAGCACGTCTTACAAGACAGCGATAGGGACTCTGTTCGCAGGCAAGTCTTTCTTAAAGCAGATACTTGCTAGCTCGAAGTTTTGTGTTGTTCGGATATGGGTTACCCAGCACACCGTGAGGCATCGTGTCTAACGAGAGTTATTAGCCTTAGTTTTCCTGACGTAGACAGATTACTCTGTCCGTAGTTTGTGTGTTTTCCTGGGATGGTTAGCAGAATCTGTTACTGGTCGGGATTTATTCCGTTATTAATGTGTTGTATTAACTCTCCCTGGTGTGAATGGATATAGTTGATTGTAACTTGCACTAGCCACAAAGATTCGAAATGAAGGTGATGTAGTGTTCCAAAACTATCTCCCTCAAATGGACTTGCTTGACGTTCTAAAGTTTTGTGGCCAGTGCACTTTTGCAAACTATGATAGACCGATTTCATCTAAACCAGTGGGGTGTTAGCAAGTTGTAAACCCTCGAAGAATACGCTGGTTCGTCCACGATATAGTAATGCGCTTGATAGAAATCGGATTCTCCTCCTCGTAATAATTAACACGGAAAATCTTGGTCCCGAAAATAACGCGACTGTCCCCGTAATTGCTCCCAAGACAAATCAAAAGAAGGGTGCAAAAACAATTTCGTTCCTCTCCAGCAACGTGTGCGACGAGCAGAAAGCTACAGGTATTTATATGGTGCATAGCGACCTACAAACATTCTCGAATCAGAAAATCGAAGGACAGTTACCAAAAATAGTAGTTGAAGTCACTAAGCCACCAATGAGCATAGCGGAATAAAGGTCGAAAAAGATAGCGAGGGCCACCTCTCGACTGTTCATGACATTTCCGCTCATTCTGATTGGACAAAATCGTTTTCTTGAGGAAGGAGGCGGTTTTGGACGGAAAAAATGAATTCCATAACACAAATCACGCGCCAAATTCCTTAATAGTCTTGTCGTAAATGTTGTTCACAGAACTGTCTCCCGATTGAATGACAGCTTGCCTGGCAGCACAAAGTTTGTTTGTTGGAATCCAGTTTAGATTGACGTCCTCGAACGAGTCTAAACAAAAACTAAGCCAGTCATAGAATGTCAGTCTGAAAGCGAGCATTATTACACAGCTTAGCGAAGAAAAAAATTACAATCAGTCGGCCAACCTGGATGGGAGATTGTACACCAAAGACTGACATGTACGCGCGGGAACGTCCACCTGATGTTCGACGCACTTGCAATGACTCCATTGAGTTCAGGTATGTTTGATCAAACTACTAATGGACGAAATGATCAGGTCAGGTGTTTGTTTTCTGTTCAGTAAGCGCCGGGAGTGTGTATTAGTTGGAATGGATTGCGACACTACTGATTTGCAGTTCATCAAAAGGCTCTGTGATCAGGTTTTGTCTGTTCTGGTGTTCTTCTCTGGGCTGCGCGCCATTATTTTGGTAAGCGAGTAAGCATTGCACACATGATAAAGTTAACGGACAATGATAAAGCAGAGTTGGTCCTATCGAATTCCTTTTGCGTGCGTCTGTGCAGTCCATGCGATGTACTCAAGCGTCGTCATCCATAGAGGTGGAGATCTGCTGCTGCTGTGTTAAATTGCGCCTCTTCAAAGCATGTCCCGTGCATAGGAGACAATATTCAATGGTGGGGAAAAAATCCATAGAAGGAATGAAGAAAGACGTTACACTCGTTGTGCGTTCAGATCGACAGATTTCTGCTTGTAAGCTCGTCCAACAACTATCCACCAGCGGGCAGTCTTTTTAGCCTGCAATAGTTATATATCCCTTTTATGGGTTGGTCAAACGAACTCAAGTTTATTTGACACAGCATAAGCCACGTATACTAATGAAATCACACGGCTGCTTTAATCCCAAACTTATCTTGTGTTTTGGATTGCACAACACTGCACCCGCAAGGCTATGCTGTTTTGACAAAAAGATAAATGTTACCCATTATTCTGAAACTTTTCTTAGGCTTTCTTTGTTAGTATCTGTAGGTGTCAGCACTTAAATGACGAAGATGAACCTGTGTTCAGCTGGGATGGGTAACATTTGAGTACGATTGGGTGGACGGCACGTTTTTGTGAAGATGTCTCGGTAGTAGTGCACCTCCTCCGAGGTCTCCGGATGTTCCTCTCTTGGACTGTTTGTGGGATCGACTGAACCCCTTGGTTTAGGGCTCGCAGCCTCGTACTACAACGTTGAAATGGGGGACGTAATCATGACCTCAAACAAAGCTCGCTGTGCAAGACATCTATGAGTATGGCGTATTGGACCATCAGACGCATTGAAAATGATAAACAGAACGTTAAACATTTGCTGTTACCTTCAATAACTACTCCGTTGCAAACGTGCAGCAGCCCTTGTAGGGACTACCCAACTGAATTTCCTTGTTTACTTTTGATTTCATTCAGTAGCCAAAACCATTTTATCTGTTCCACTGATCCTCCTGAGTTTGAAGTTATGGCTCAGTGAATTTTGAGCAAAAGCCTGTCAAACTAAGTGTACCAGTTATAAAGCACAAGTTTTGGGATTACTACAGTGGCCTAATTGATTGTTGCTTACGGAATAATTACGGACAATTAATGACTGCGAAATTCATGCCTAATGCCTTCTCAGCTCGCACGGTGGAGCTGGATGCCTTGCTCTTTAAGTTGGTTGTGGTTAATGAGAGGCCTGGTGAAAACCTCATCGTTGGTCGGCGGACAGCCTGGTAGATCACAGATCGTGTAAACTGTCACACGAGAATGATGTCAACGATACCAAATAATTTACAAGTTGACCACTTGCATGGCAACACATCACGAACGATATGTAAGAGTTGTGGATGGGAAGGAATGTTAGATCTCTTTTGGCACACCGTCACAACGAGACTGGACCTTGACGTGGTGTGACGGCTTGCGCATCTCGATGACCTATTGGGCTAAACTGGACGGTGTGATCACCACACCGATAGAGTCACTCATGCCAGGCAGGCCAATAGGGTAGAGGTCTGACAAACCACAGTCTCCTGGTCCTCCAGGTTGGGGGTTGCATGAAAACTGGCTTTTTTCGGAAGATCTGATACACTGCCTTGTATTACAGACTTTGGTTGAGAACTATAACGGCTCTCATATCTGTATCTGGGCGTCCTGGCAGTATCTCAGCCCAAATGTAACCATGAATATTCACAACAATAAATCCATACTGCATCGGCCGTCTCGCAGTATAAACCGGGTCGCCCTATCTGCTGCATACAGCAGGGTGGATAGGCGAAAACATGCTACTGCTGACCCCTCCCCCACTGTCCTATCAAATTTAGCTCTCAGCCCCTCCCGATCCTCGTTTCTAGTAATTTCTCCGATCCCACAACACATGTAGTCAACAATAATGACACCATCCCACTAAGTTCCATCTCTAGTCTCTTTCCCCTCCTCCTTGTTTAGATCTAAAATGCAGATTAATATAGGCGCTTTCAGCGTTCGTCCTCTAAGACAGTCAGGTCAACAGGCCGCTCTCGCATTGACATCAGACTCAGTGAATGTTGATGTCAGTTGCATTTCAGAGCTATAGCAGTTATACATCAGCGCTAACCACTGATGTATTGCTGTCTTTGATAATGATGATGCTTCGTCATACTGTTTTCTCTTCACTGTCAGTGAAACTCAATCGTAGAGCGTAACTCCCTCGGTCAGTAGTTGACACCTGGATTCCTAGTTTAGTAACAGACAAACATCCATCACTGATGGGTTGTCCATGCCTATTTGCATAAGCGATAGTGTTCCACTAACCGTGGGCTCAAAGTTTCTTGACTACCGAAATCGGACGTTAAACTGGAGGTTGCTGCTAAGTGTGTGCCTATTGTCCTTGATCAAGAGCATGTTTGATGAACGTTGTACATTGAAATGTTTTGTGGTTAAGTTGTCCCGATTCGTTTTTTATTCTCCCTATGCACACTGGTCTAATATTTGTTTGTTCTGGTTTGCGCTACTCTTCACTGTTCACCGGGAGGAAATTGAAACAAGGTGTTTTTTATGCTGGGATTCGTTAGTCTTGACTCACTTTATGTAAAACACGTAAGATCCAATCTCCCTTGAATGCACAGTGTGACTCTCCATGTGCATTTTTGTCACACATGAGAGGTTCAGGTCCACTGGATCACGGAACGATATCAATATGGAAATTGTGCGCACTTCGGGACAGCATTCAGTCAACAATCATATGGTGCAATGAACCATGTGAGTGTGCGCACCAACCCGAGGACATGACAACCTTCGACGAGTTCCCGTGGTTCATTCGTCTACTTGACTGTGCATATTGAGATTTCATGTGGAACAGGGACACAACAAACGATCAGTTTTGCACGTGTATCTAGACATGCCCTTGTGACATACGACACGAGTTTGGTCGTTGGCCTGCTTGGAAATTGTGATCTCTTGGAAAAAATGAAAGGTAGCTAGAAGTATTTCATCGTCTAAAGCTCAGATATACAGTTGATCTCAGTGTCTCCGCAAGAACTGTGCAATGGCCACTATATCTAGCTCTTTAGGTGGACAATAAGAAAGCAAGTAAAACCGGTATCATAACAACCTCGTTCATTATGGGCGGAAACTCATATTTCTTAAGCTGGCCCGCGACGTTTAATTTGTGCCAGTAGAAGAAAGAAGATAATCTAGATAGGCCCGATGTATGGATTTGTCAGTGGCCTGATTTCCGGAGGACAGAAGTGTGTTTACTTCGATGCACCAACGGCGGACATTCTGCGCGTACATTAGGACTACTTCAGTGTTTGATGTCCACACCAGATGGTAATCTAGGCGACGGCTCATATATTCAAACACTACGATTCTTTTTGTTGTCCCCCATTCCTTCAATGAGCTATAACTAATCAGGATAACGCCTCAATTCACTAGCTGTCTGCGCATCTGAATTTGCGCTGTGTTTCTTAAAGGCTATCGTTCTGCCTTTGCCGGCAAGCTTGTTTACAGAGTTCGAGTGGTCCTCGGCTGTCTGTTTGAGACTCATCGTAGTGGATTGTAAATAAAAGGGATTTGAAAGGTCAGTGGTTTATCAGGTTCACTTGCCTGCCTTCTCATGTTTAGTGCCGATATACCTGAGCGTACAAATTTCCCGGGTTAGATTTTCACACCTGTCCGGCTTCCGAGTGAACGGATGCTTTGCAGCTTATCACATAATTTATCAATTTAAACTGTGCTCAAAATCCGCACTCCGAGTTGCAGATTAAGTCAAAATTGTGTACTTGATTGGAGGTTGTAAAATTTATATTTGGCCATCAGCCTGATTCTTTGTCACACCAACACAGAGCACTTCTCTTGTCTGCTCAATTCTGTTCAAGATGAGCTGCTTATTCAGTATCAGCCCAGCCCGTTGAACCCGCATTTTGTGGTTGATATAGTTACCACATCTTTCTTCCGTACGTGGCTGTGTTTGCATTAGTCATCGTTTCGGTCAACCAAAAGTTTACTGCATACAACTAAATTCAGCGTACTTTTTATAGCTCTTACTTGACGGCTCAGAATAAATTTATCTTCTCTGCAGTCTTGTTGTGAGCGGGTTTGCATGTAGTGCGCTAATTCTAACGGCTACTATTTAATGCCTTGTTCTTCAGATACAACTATGCACGTGCTAGAACATTCTCTCTTCCTCTCTAAGTGTTAATATTTCTGTAAGGATATGTATGACATACGATTGCATATAAGTCACCCGTCTAGATAGCCACGTTTCACAGACCCATCGAGAAACTCCGCTACTTTGCCAACTTTAGTGAATACTGATCCACATGAAACTGAGATATGACCTCTCAGAGTGCATGAGATATAGCATTGACTGACTTACATCAGATTGGTTTTCTCGGGTCTGTGCCGGATCGCGGAATCACTAGGATAGTGACTGTCTTCCTCGCCATTCACGTGATCCTAGTTATGTTATGCAAACGGGTAACCCGGATGTAATTGTCTATGGAGCGCAGTCATCAGCCGACCATTTAACATGGCTTTCGGAAAGGTATTTGGATGTAGAGCTTATCAGACTATGGATTTCAGGCATTACATCTAGACAGAAAAGCAGTGGAGGCGTTACTGAAACGGTTTTAAATACACGGAGTTTACATGCACTTTCCTGGGAAAAAGGGCCTAAAAAGGAATAGTAAGAAAGACCGATTGTTCTTTTAAGCCACAACAGAGTCCATTTGTCTCCTGACTGATGTCGTGTGAGCTGTGGCAATTTTTTCATCTTTGCGTCCACTGCGATGATTTTGTAGCAACAGTGGTGTGATATACAAGTGCTCCAGAAGTGTTCTACTTTTACCTGGAATCTATACAAACGCATTAGTACGTTGGATCGCGATGTATACTGTATTTGGTGTAATCACGTGCAATTGGGTTTTTCAGACTGATGAATAGAGGCTCGTCTTGTCGCATCATGATTTGACCTTTCTGCGGATTCTGCGTAACGTCTTTGAACTCCATTGTCTAGATTGTGGGGATCTCCCAACTTAGCTAGTTTTCCTGGGCGAACTCAGCTGGGTCATAACCGGTATTCCTGTATCCTAACTCTGGTACTCGCGGTCGAGTTACTTGTTTACTTGACTACTCCGATCGGCTTGAGTGGTACGGAATGCGGTTACTGCTCGGTGCAGTTTTGGCTGGGTGTGTGTCCAGGAATGCCACTTCTAAATCATGTGATAAATGTATATTTATGTTACCAAAGCAGTAGTACTACTAGTTAGGTTTGCCCAGAGTAAACGTTCAAGCTCAATGTACCATCCGCCGTTGTCTTTCTTCGTGCACTTGCATTTTTTGCCCCCGTGCAGATCAGTCAAGCTAATAAAGAATAGTAAATCAGGACTTAGCTATATCCTCTGGACTGTTCGTCTCACCGCCGCGTACGCAGTAGCTATTTGAGTGCAGCATCATAGCTATTCTCTTGAATCCGGAAGAAGATGCAAGCGGAAAATGGGCCTGCGATCTGTAATTTTGCCATTGAAATCTTTGCTACTCATTGCTTATTAGTAGTTCAGCATAGCTGCGCTTCTTATTGGTCGTATTTGGCATGGTGGACAATGTTTCACGCCAGGCAGCGGGACCCCGATTCACATGGTCTTTGATTATAGGGTCACTGAAAGTCTAAGCAGTAGACGTGAAGTGTTGTTTAAAAGCATACCTTAACAATCTTGAGTAAAATCTAACCTCCCTTAGCCGATACAAAGATATTTAACTGTAAATCCTTCCGCTGCTTTTTTTTACGGCAGCCCACCGGTAACACTAATATTTCTGCTTTCTTATCGGAATAAAACCAATCAGCTTGAACCCGACATCTTTCATATCAATCATTCTCCTGTTCCACTCATTCCCAGTTATTTTTATGACACGACTTGGGTTACTCGCTTGAATAAACAAACTTCTGCCGTGCAAAATAACTCGACATTTTTGTAAAATGCGATTCTTCCTCTTCTTTATTTTCCTTTTGTGTGACTGATTTAACCTTATCCTTTAGTTCGCTGCTTTCCAAATGTTCCGATCGTGTAAAAGTTGAGGGTTTATATTCCGGTCGTATACCCCCTTCGATTTTGTAGAAGAGACTTGTAGATTGAGCCAACTGACCTCTGACTGATTCCTTTATTCTTAACATCTCTATCTTCAGATGGTTCTGCTTCTCTATGTTCACCGTTATCTGTTTTTTTTCTGCCATCTTAAACTTGCTTTATGTTGATCGCGCCATTTCCAGGTCGGTTGTCAAGTATTTAGGCGTTACTCAGTCTCACAACTCCGCTTGGTCATTTCATTGTGATATTCCTTTTTTAGTAAGTCAAGATGCTCTGCTGTTACGCCTTGTATAAGAGAGCCCTATATAGCTATAGCTATTTATTGCATGCTCTTTTACTCACATTGATTGGACTGTTTTCATATAATTTTCTCTACAGTTCCTGATAAGGATATTCTTTGTAAGGTCAGCCAAACGCACTGTCAAACGTAGCGGTTTATCCCTACGCTACTGATTAGTTTGATCATTACTGGGTCTTTTATGCTTGTCAGTAATTTGCTGGGTGAATTCCATCTTATTTTATCTATCTCCTTCCTTCTGATCTGTCTCAATTAATTTTTATTCCTTTCGCGCGCTAAAAACAAACTTCTGTTATACCGTACATTCTTTCTGCTTTGTGCGTTTATTTGTTCACCACTATTCACTTATGAAGAACTTTTATGCTTGGCATTTTTCGCTAGATTAATTTCTTATTTATCTGCAGATATTTTCACCGGTGTATTTACACATTTATCCAGACTGTTCACATTTCGGGTGTATGAAGGTTTCCTTAAATTGACTTAAACTGCACAAGTATTTTCAACGTTTTTTTTTGCAGCACCCCTGGTATGTGTGACTTTCCATCCTTGAACCATTCTGTTGTTTTCAGTTTTCCGGTTTGCCGTTTTATTTTGAGCTTCTGCCCTATTGTGAATTACCACTTTCTGCATGTAGGCATCCGTCGATGCGTAGTTAAAAAATCTACAAATTCGTAGCCGATAACTATGATGAAAATGCACAGTCTACGCTGGTTGAGTCTTGTACTTCGCATGCCGACGGAGCGTCTGTTACACTATTCATTGTTCAATGTGATCGTTGGTGGTTGGAAGGAACCGCAAAACTAGTGATGATAACGGCCACCAGCCACAAAGACTTTCACCCGCCCTTCAGACGTGGTTGATAAGTGTCATCTACCAGGTTAGTAAGCTTTCGACCATCCATGCCGACGGTTGAAAACGTCCTCTGGCATGGAAGTGTCGGAGTCAATGACGGGCTTGTATCCATAAGGTTTTTGACTCTCCTTCACTCATCTCTTTTGCTTTTGTTTAGTATTTTGTTTATCACGTTTGTATTAATTTATTACTTTGTAGGTTACTGCCAGTCATAACAACAACCAGCGCCATAGTACCTGCGGGTACGGTCTAAAACTAGTTATGGGATGTACTTAGGCTAGCAGATGTTTTCCCTTGACAGGTCAAATGGCAGTGGTGGTATATAAGACTAAATTTGTGAAAATGGAGGTTCTTCAACAACAAGAACACATTATTGAATGTGATCAACATAACTGTTTGATGACAGCAAAAGCTATGTACTACGCCACACCTACTGAGATGAATGGCACAATAAATGTGGTTGAATATATGCGTACATTGAGATGTGTAGAATCTCTTTTTGGACTCTGGACCCACATTAATAGGCGTTTTTCACGCTGCTCGGCCTAAGAATAGAATGAGCAAGTGTGTCAGTGTGTCCACTGTATAGACTTAAATCAACTGTCCGTTGTATGCAGTGGGCATTTGTATTTTTTGATAGTGAGCAGTTGAAAAACTAAAGTATCTGTTGTATGAAGGTTTCCACTATGAGGGGATACCAGTGCCATAAATGCTAGGTGTTGTGTATTTGTTTTCTGGAAAGGTGCATGAGTGGGGTGTTCATTGCCTGGACAGAACGCGTTTTTCTATGACGGTAGACCTCTACAACGGTGCACATCACTGTATTCCAACATGAATCGTAACTGAGCTATATGGAGATCCAGTTGGTCAACTCTATCGTGAACCGTATTGTGATCATGGTGCAACTTTTAGCCACGATTTTTGTCCATTTATAATGAGTTATCGGCTCCTATTTTGTTAATTTCAGCTGTGTTTGCATGCCACGTTCATATCGGTCGTTACTTCACAACTGTCAACTTACAGTGAGCTGCAAGCGCTGATAGAATCAGTTTATGGGGCATCGCTGTCAGTTAAGATGTCTGCATATCAGCTATCAACTGAGTGTAATTGGACTGAAACGTCAGCAGTTATATGATTGTTTTCTTCTGAGGTAGGCGTACAGTTATTATCTCAGATGGAATTCTTCCGTACTAGTAAACAGGCGTTTGAATACGGCAGTGACCCTAGCGAACTAAAGCTTAGTTTAGTTAAAAGCTTGTCTATAGCTCGTGATGATCACTTGATAGTGCGAAGTGAAAAGATGGAAGAGTTTTTGTCTTGGAATGAGCTAGTCTTGCTTTCGTTGGTCATTGTTTGTGCTCATTGTCAATCAGTTGTTACTAGGTCCATATGTGCAAAATAACTTGCGGTCAGCCAGTATGGCGAACTTGACAGATGGGCTTTAAATTGTGAATATCGACTCATCTAGGCTGAACCAAGACAGGTTAAACCGGATATTCTTGATCATTCTTTGTTTAAATCTGCAGTGGTCCTTAAACCTCGATTACCGAAGTGTACTACCATCTCAGCCTTCATCTTATCTCTTTCATGGTAAGATTAGTCTCAGAACTGATGAGTTGTATGGGAAACTGAAGTTATGCCTCGGCAGTACTAGTAGTTCCCAACTCTAGTACATAACCGGTGGTGGGTATGTGATAGACATAGAGACGTTAGTGTGGTTTTTATCTTCATCCGCAAATCTCTGATCTTTCATAACGTCAACTCGAAGAGGTCAAAGGTAACCGTTACCCAGATGCGTTGGCCAGGTTTTTATCAGCATTCAAATAGCCAAAGGTCGTGGTATTTTCTGACTCAAAAGCCACCTGTCGCCCAGTTGCTCACAATGCTCACTGGAACTGTGTCATTGTTAGAGTTCGTAAACAGTATGAGCAACAGCCACATTGTACTGGCAGTGAAAGTTTGTTAATAATTGTTTGAAATGTTCGTAACTACAATTTTTATTGGATTTCCGCCTTCCTGGTCAATTGCGACCTGGACAACATTCCAGATGGTACTCTCTGAGTAGTGCTTTTTATTGCCAACATTCCGACCAGCATGAGCGACACAGATGAAATATAGTTATTTAATCCATGCATTGAAGACGTATAGACCATATTAATACAAATTGAACGTTTTGGTTAGACTTCATCCTGTACACCTCGTTTCTTAAAAATGACTGGAACGGGTGGTTGTCGCATACTGAAGTACTAAATGGAAAAACAACAGTGGCCTGAGCGGCACTAGACAATCAATTCGTCGGGGAAAAAACACCCTTTTTATAGAGAACTAACAGTGTTTACGATTGTTATTGCATAAATGTGTTGCGTTTTATATAGCTCCTTCGTTATTACTTTTCACGACCTTGCCTTAAGCATTACGATTAAGTCCGACACATGTTCAAACAACTTGTCCTATTCGCCACCTGTTACAAACAAATTCAATGTGGCGGCTGATCGCTGTTTTTGATTGATTGGCGCCGAGCGACTGGGGTTCCGCTTGCAGCAACTTGTACTTCGGCTCTGGTCGGTCGGACTTTCTGTTATCAGGAGGTCGCTCCTGTCCAGCCTCATTACAGTGACACCGAGGACCAAAGTATGCTTATGTAACTTAATCAGTTGTCAGAGAAATGATATCCATGGCGAGCTTCGATCAAGTAAATTGATTATGGTTAATGTTTCTAACTGCTGTTGTGTAGACACCTTAGATGTGTCGGTTATTATTTCGGATGCGACTTATCTGTTGTTGTTTTTATTCATGGTCTTGGAGGTCCGCACGGAATCGGGGGTCCGTGGCACCTTTTTATTCAGAATGGACTGTGGTAGCTTTTTTCTGTTTAGCTAAAGCTGCTGTACCAGTATAGAAACGTTGTTTACCGTTGCTTTTCGTTTCCAGTGCTCACAATGTAGTATGTATGCCTATTGGCCAGTCGACAAAAGTTTTTTTTTTATGAACCGTAAATGTTTTGGATCATTGATCCGCACACATTTATGTACAACTAGCGTTGCATTTTCCTTTTCTAATCTCAGTGTTCATCGGGCACCAGGTCGTCCAAAACATCCTCGAAAATGTAAGTCGCTTTGTCTTACCTAATTAGGTGCTGAAGGCAGTTTTGACTCTAGTATCGACTATTACTGTAACTAATTTGCGTTAGTTTGTTCTTTAGAGTTAACGACAATTTTTCAATCGCCTTATGTGCATCAACAGTAAACGTTAGGTTGTGATCTTAATGTACTCATTAGGTTGACGAAAGCAAACCTCAGTTTACCCATGAAGTCCCAGTTTGTCAAGCATCAATGGCGGTGGTGTATTCCACCCTGAATTGTCTGAGAAACCGCGACTGAGCATTCAGTCCGCTAGATCGTATGGTAGATTTTGTATGAGATAATGGGGCGGGTAGGTAAAAAAGTCCTAATCTTAAATTTTCTAGCCTTCCCGGTTTGGCTTGGTAGCTCAACCGGTAGAGCGCTTGTTGTTCCTGCCGCTGGTTCGACTCCGGCCAAAGTCAGGTCGGTTGTCAAGTATTTAGGCGTTACTCAGTCTCACAACTCCGCTTGGTCATTTCATTGTGATATTCCTTTTTTAGTAAGGCAAGATGCTCTGCTGTTACACCTTGTATAAGAGAGCCCTATATAGCTATAGCTATCTATTGCATGCTCTTTTGCTCACATTGATTAGACTGTTTTCCTATAATTTTCTCTACAGTTCCTGATAAGGATATTCTTTGTAAGGTCAGCCAAACGCACTGTCAAACGTAGCGGTTTATCCCTACGCTACTGATTAGTTTGATCATTACTGGGTCTTTTATGCTTGTCAGTAATTTGCTGGGTGAATTCCATCTTATTTTATCTATCTCCTTCCTTCTGATCTGTCTCAATTAATTTTTATTCCTTTCGCGCGCTAAAAACAAACTTCTGTTATACCGTACATTCTTTCTGCTTTGTGCGTTTATTTGTTCACCACTATTCACTTATGAAGAACTTTTATGCTTGGCATTTTTCGCTAGATTAATTTCTTATTTATCTGCAGATATTTTCACCGGTGTATTTACACATTTATCCAGACTGTTCACATTTCGGGTGTATGAAGGTTTCCTTAAATTGACTTAAACTGCACAAGTATTTTCAACGTTTTTTTTTGCAGCACCCCTGGTATGTGTGACTTTCCATCCTTGAACCATTCTGTTGTTTTCAGTTTTCCGGTTTGCCGTTTTATTTTGAGCTTCTGCCCTATTGTGAATTACCACTTTCTGCATGTAGGCATCCGTCGATGCGTAGTTAAAAAATCTACAAATTCGTAGCCGATAACTATGATGAAAATGCACAGTCTACGCTGGTTGAGTCTTGTACTTCGCATGCCGACGGAGCGTCTGTTACACTATTCATTGTTCAATGTGATCGTTGGTGGTTGGAAGGAACCGCAAAACTAGTGATGATAACGGCCACCAGCCACAAAGACTTTCACCCGCCCTTCAGACGTGGTTGATAAGTGTCATCTACCAGGTTAGTAAGCTTTCGACCATCCATGCCGACGGTTGAAAACGTCCTCTGGCATGGAAGTGTCGGAGTCAATGACGGGCTTGTATCCATAAGGTTTTTGACTCTCCTTCACTCATCTCTTTTGCTTTTGTTTAGTATTTTGTTTATCACGTTTGTATTAATTTATTACTTTGTAGGTTACTGCCAGTCATAACAACAACCAGCGCCATAGTACCTGCGGGTACGGTCTAAAACTAGTTATGGGATGTACTTAGGCTAGCAGATGTTTTCCCTTGACAGGTCAAATGGCAGTGGTGGTATATAAGACTAAATTTGTGAAAATGGAGGTTCTTCAACAACAAGAACACATTATTGAATGTGATCAACATAACTGTTTGATGACAGCAAAAGCTATGTACTACGCCACACCTACTGAGATGAATGGCACAATAAATGTGGTTGAATATATGCGTACATTGAGATGTGTAGAATCTCTTTTTGGACTCTGGACCCACATTAATAGGCGTTTTTCACGCTGCTCGGCCTAAGAATAGAATGAGCAAGTGTGTCAGTGTGTCCACTGTATAGACTTAAATCAACTGTCCGTTGTATGCAGTGGGCATTTGTATTTTTTGATAGTGAGCAGTTGAAAAACTAAAGTATCTGTTGTATGAAGGTTTCCACTATGAGGGGATACCAGTGCCATAAATGCTAGGTTGTGTATTTGTTCTCTGGAAGAGAGGTGCATGAGTGGTGTTCATTGCCCGGACAGAACGCGTTTTTCTATGACGGTAGACCTCTACAACGTGCACATCACTGTATTCCAACATGAATCGTAACTGAGCTATATGGAGATCCAGTTGGTCAACTCTATCGTGAACCGTATTGTGATCACTGGTGCAACTTTGCCAACGATTTTTGTCCATTTTATAATGATTATTCGGGCTCCTATTTTGTAATTTCTCTCTGTTGCTGCACGTTCATCGGTCGTTACTTCACAACTGTCAAACTTACAGTTGAGTGCAAAGGCTGATAGGAATGTTTATGGGGCATCGCTGTCAGTTAAGATGTCTGCATATCAGCTATCAACTGAGTGTAATTGGACTGAAACGTCAGCAGTTATGATTGTTTTCTTCTGAGGTAGGCGTACAGTTATTATCTCAGATGGAATTCTTCCGTACTAGTAAACAGGCGTTTGAATACGGCAGTGACCCTAGCGAACTAAAGCTTAGTTTAGTTAAAAGCTTGTCTATAGCTCGTGATGATCACTTGATAGTGCGAAGTGAAAAGATGGAAGAGTTTTTTGTCTTGGAATGAGCTAGTCTTGCTTTCGTTGGTCATTGTTTGTGCTCATTGTCAATCAATTGTTACTAGGTCCATATGTGCAAAATAACTTGCGGTCAGCCAGTATGGCGAACTTGACAGATGGGCTTTAAATTGTGAATATCGACTCATCTAGGCTGAACCAAGACAGGTTAAACCGGATATTCTTGATCATTCTTTGTTTAAATCTGCAGTGGTCCTTAAACCTCGATTACCGAAGTGTACTACCATCTCAGCCTTCATCTTATCTCTTTCATGGTAAGATTAGTCTCAGAACTGATGAGTTGTATGGGAAACTGAAGTTATGCCTCGGCAGTACTAGTAGTTCCCAACTCTAGTACATAACCGGTGGTGGGTATGTGATAGACATAGAGACGTTAGTGTGGTTTTTATCTTCATCCGCAAATCTCTGATCTTTCATAACGTCAACTCGAAGAGGTCAAAGGTAACCGTTACCCAGATGCGTTGGCCAGGTTTTTATCAGCATTCAAATAGCCAAAGGTCGTGGTATTTTCTGACTCAAAAGCCACCTGTCGCCCAGTTGCTCACAATGCTCACTGGAACTGTGTCATTGTTAGAGTTCGTAAACAGTATGAGCAACAGCCACATTGTACTGGCAGTGAAAGTTTGTTAATAATTGTTTGAAATGTTCGTAACTACAATTTTTATTGGATTTCCGCCTTCCTGGTCAATTGCGACCTGGACAACATTCCAGATGGTACTCTCTGAGTAGTGCTTTTTATTGCCAACATTCCGACCAGCATGAGCGACACAGATGAAATATAGTTATTTAATCCATGCATTGAAGACGTATAGACCATATTAATACAAATTGAACGTTTTGGTTAGACTTCATCCTGTACACCTCGTTTCTTAAAAATGACTGGAACGGGTGGTTGTCGCATACTGAAGTACTAAATGGAAAAACAACAGTGGCCTGAGCGGCACTAGACAATCAATTCGTCGGGGAAAAAACACCCTTTTTATAGAGAACTAACAGTGTTTACGATTGTTATTGCATAAATGCTGTCTCTTATAC
>LOND01000210.1:107454-119082 GCA_014220965.1 Paragonimus kellicotti
AATGTGTTGCGTTTTATATAGCTCCTTCGTTATTACTTTTCACGACCTTGCCTTAAGCATTACGATTAAGTCCGACACATGTTCAAACAACTTGTCCTATTCGCCACCTGTTACAAACAAATTCAATGTGGCGGCTGATCGCTGTTTTTGATTGATTGGCGCCGAGCGACTGGGGTTCCGCTTGCAGCAACTTGTACTTCGGCTCTGGTCGGTCGGACTTTCTGTTATCAGGAGGTCGCTCCTGTCCAGCCTCATTACAGTGACACCGAGGACCAAAGTATGCTTATGTAACTTAATCAGTTGTCAGAGAAATGATATCCATGGCGAGCTTCGATCAAGTAAATTGATTATGGTTAATGTTTCTAACTGCTGTTGTGTAGACACCTTAGATGTGTCGGTTATTATTTCGGATGCGACTTATCTGTTGTTGTTTTGTTCATGGTCTTGGAGGTCCGCACGGAATCGGGGGTCCGTGGCACCTTTTTATTCAGAATGGACTGTGGTAGCTTTTTTCTGTTTAGCTAAAGCTGCTGTACCAGTATAGAAACGTTGTTTACCGTTGCTTTTCGTTTCCAGTGCTCACAATGTAGTATGTATGCCTATTGGCCAGTCGACAAAAGTTTTTTTTTATGAACCGTAAATGTTTTGGATCATTGATCCGCACACATTTATGTACAACTAGCGTTGCATTTTCACCCAGTTCATAATCGATCGTTCAAAGGAACAATCTCGAAAATGGGCATGTTGTTGAGTTGAAGAGGGGTTGAGTAGATAAGTATTTTCAGGTAACGAGTTTTCGTTTCATCATCATTCTGAGAGCAGACTGTTGACAAACGGTTAAGAGTAAAGAAACAACAAAGTGTGCCCCTCTTTTTGTTTCACGTATGCTCACTTGACATTAAACAGTCACGCACTAGTGAAATGATCACGATGTTACCTCAGTTGAGTTTCGTCCCACCCCATCCAAACTGAACGATGTTATTTGGTGGTGAGTTAACCGCACCTAACGAACTGGCCCAGAGTTTGTTCTGTCTATGCACCGCTTAACTTTGTCCACTCACCCACTGGAGCGCGTTATCCTAAGTCGGACTCAGTCAAGCGACTAAAGCGTGTGTTGATCAACCAACTAACTCCAGGTAAACAAAAAGATAAAAACTGCGCTCTTTTGTTTTCTGGCTATTCCAAATCACTTTTGTTCAACCGCAGAACTTCGGGTCACGAGTTTACACTACTGAATCTGAGGAAAAAGAAATGTTCTTGTGTTCAGATTATTGTCAGTAGCACTTTACAATTGACTAGCAGGAACACAATCGATCAAAACAAAGCGGGTTGAATTTGAACCGTTTTTTTTTGTATTAATATGCACATTGAATGACTATCGTTTTGGTTAAGCATACAGGATGTCAAACTTCTGCTTAGTTTGACCACCTGGGATGCACTGCGGTCCGGTGTGGATGTACGAGCACAAAAGGTTACCCCGGATTAGAAGTTGCTTTGTACTTTCTTGGAAAAGATTACATATTTAGGTACCTGGAAAACATCGTGTTTCTTCGGATGCTGTTGATTGGTCTTAAGACAAGTAGGTCCAAGGGCACACCATAGTTGTTAATGGGTTTTAATTTCACTGGAAGCACTAGTCACATTTGTTCATCGGTGTGAAAAGATACATGAAACATCTTGTGCACACCGAAACATCACGAGATTAACGGATTCCTGGTTTGTTTTGACTGAATCATTCGGTTTTTATTAGAGTGATACCAGTGATATTTCAGAGCGTGATCCATGGATGTGGGAAGACAGAGCACTTAGGTTCATGCCAGATGTTCCCATTTGACTTTCAGTGAAATACCACTAAATGCGAGTGGTTTTCAGATTCCCCGAGCAGTCTATTTCAATCTTGCAATTGTCCTGAGGTAGATTTTCAGGGACTGTTAAGCACATTCCGACTACTTTCTTCTGAACATGACTGTCCGTTCATGAAATTACTCCAATCCATGAGCTGTAAAAGACCTCCAGAATTAACTGTCATTCCTTCCGTTATAAGATAGGCAATCAGCAGTACCGCGGATTGTTAGAGATCGTTGTAGTCGTAAATTGACCATTCACCATTCCTACCTGGGGATTGTTAACATCTTCGATAATAGGAAACGAATCGTGTGAAAACAATCACGAAATTGTGCTGTATTCTTTGATTCAGTTGGTTTTCAACTTTACCGGAGCTGTCTTACTATCCACTTTCAGAACGCCCAAATTGTAAGGAAATGTAACCGGGTTTTCTGACAGAACACTTACAGTGGATTTTAATCCCGGATATCAGGGAATAAACAGTCTGTTTATTGAGGCTGATCGTATGACAATAGATCGGTGAACTCAACATGATGAATGTAATTCAGAGCTGGAAATCATTATGTGGAACTTCATCTTTGTCCATGCGGCCCACTTTGCTCTATCAGTAGTCATGTATCCAACAGCACAAGCACTAACATCTTCGTTGTAACGTTTTTTCCTTTTTCTGGGCATGATTACTGATACAGTCTTCTACGGAATTAGTAAACGTCTACACGGCGGTTAAACAGCAGACACAGCTGCTAAACAACGAATCTACCAATGAGAGAGGAAGAACGCTTTTTTCTGTCTACAGATAAATAATCGGAACAAAACCGTTAGAACACGTAGAGCGGTAGTCGACGCTTTTAATCTTTCCACCTTCTTGGCGACTCATTAATCTATTCAGAAAGATATATTGGCCGCCAACCAACGCGTAACCTTCAAGTTTGGATGACACGCAGCTAGGCGTTCCACTTGGTTATCTATTATTGGTTTGGGTGGGATGTGCACTGGTGTATTTGTCGACATAACGCTTGTAATATGACAAGCTTACTATATACGTATCCAATTCCTCCGCAACTGTTAGCGTAGAAATATCCTCTGAGATGAAACCTAATGGATTTCCCATGCCTACTTCATCCGGACGATCGAGAAAACACAAACGGACATTGTCATTGTAGGGCAACAAGGTTCCTCTCAAAATGTCTCTCAGGATCGGCAGCCTAACTGGATACGTTTTGACGAGCTCAACTATAGCCTGTCGCTTTGCACGGTGATCAAAAACCCAAGTTTGATAGACGGGAGGCCCGCAGTTACTACTGATGTGAACTCTGAAGGGGTGGAATTATTTCTCACAAGCGAGTCAACAATACACAATTAGTAATGGTTTGCACCGCGTTCACAATAGCTTGTGTTAATGAGTTGACAATCAGTGAAGATCGAAATACCATGATCTCTAGTCTCACGCTGATGCGTTTACTTCCACCGTTCTCTGAAACGAAATGCTTGGAACTGTCATATACCAAAAATACAACACACCGGCGCACATCTTTCACTCATCAGGAAGATAGTGTCGCTTCCACACGCACACAGTTTTGGGATGGCCAGCCTTCTGTTTGGATCTGAACCCAGTTGAGAATCTGTAAGGGTTGCTAGCTCGACACGTAGACTGAGTTGTAACAATCTTCAGTTCATCTTCCGAATCGATGGGTGCTCTCGTAGAAGAATGAAGCAATCTGTGTCTTACAGAGCATTCAATGCATATTCGGAATGTGCCATATGATGCATTCCGGTTTCGAATCGAAATAGTCCAATTGAATGTTGCTAATCTTGTTCAACTACGTAACACACAGTAATCAACTGCACAGTTTTATCGTGTTGGTTATCAATCGAATGTGATAAACACATGACGGAATATTTTTGGATATTTGATCAATCAGGAATTTGAGTAGTTGTTGACAAGAAAGTCGCGACTCTAGACGATATCAGTTAAAGTCTAGTTGTGTGTATAATATTGACATATGTGTTGGTCAGTCGTACTGTGTGAATGGAGGTTAACCTGGTTGTTGCGTTTTCAGCACTGCGTTCAGTAATTTCGTAGTTTTGAGTTTTCACGAATTTAGACACTGTGATTCCACATCATCACACTAGTATGTTGATTGTGAAAATTTAATGAGCACAAGTTTGTGAACTGAGTTTTGTCCTTTTGATTATCAGAAGGATGGTGGTCTTAATTCTGCTGCGGAGATGCACTTTTAGTCTCATTCGATTCGGCTTCAAAGCAACCTGTAATTCTGTTTTTACCCCCCAATAAGTGTCTCCAGTGTTCAAGCATCAGATTTTGGATGGTCATCAAATGTTACAGATGTATTTACTTGAGAAAATGGACTTGTCCGCGAATTGTTGTATCGACTGAACTGCGCGACTATCAGTTCTTTAGAATCTTACGTGTGCAAATCTTCCGCGATAAAGTGCCCTTCATTAAAACATACCGTGCTTATACAAACTAAACAAACGTGTTGAGGTTTTGTCATACAGTTGATAAACTTCGTTTTAGTGACTTTCGTCGAGTGCATAAAACGCTCAAACTGGCCGTCTAAATTCTCTTTGGTCATTTTTTGTCATCCTGGTGTTTAAAAGGTGCATAACAGATTCTTGACGAAATAATTTTAAATATCACTATCGTTAACGGCTTTAATCAGTAGCTATAGTAAAGAAATCAACATGACAAAACTGGTCACTTCCATAATTTTATTGCTTGGACTTGCTGCAAAATATTGCTGTTCAAAATAACAATAATTTCGCACTCCTTTATTGCGTTTTCAAAATGTCATCAGACGAATGATACGCCTATATCGAAAGCACTTGACTGTTTATACGCATCTCTGTCAAGTTCCTATGACCGCTCTGTCCTTGAAATAGCAAAAATACCTGTGGTATAGATCAGTTCGCATATCGTAGACCACACAGGAATTAGCGGGTCAGAGTTTTGTCAACTGCACTGGATGTATTAGAGTAGATGGCACTTGAGTGCTTAACTTATTCTTGTCATTACCTTGCAATTGCGTACCTATTTGTGAAAATATTAAAACCAGTAACGAAGCGTGGAACGTTATCCAAAAGTATATGCTTGGTTTTGCACACTTTGTCCTCAAAATTTGCGCTGCTATTGTGCAAAGGTTATCATCTGATTTTTCTTCTACGACGTGGGATGAAAAATCGCTGACGTGATCAATTTGGATAAAGCCAAACAGACGGTCGAGTATTGGAACAGGGATTGAAAAGTGCATCCAGCTATCACTGAGGAAGTATGCCTGTGTTTTAAGTGTTTGTGGTTTTCTTCGAATTTACGTAAGAAAGACCATCCCATATTATCCCCCGGAAAAAATTTCAATGTAACTGTTAAAACGTAAATGTTTTGTTCACTTCCTTTATAGTGTCATGTAGTTTCGGATCAATAAATTAATGCACATTTCCAGTGACCGATGATAGTCATCAACGCTCTAAGATTAGCAAAATAATTATTTATCATCATGTCGGAGTATCACGCGTACGATTTTAAGTGACCCAGCTTCGATTCAACAGTCGAATACTGAAGTTTGTAAGGGCAGCTGACCCAAAGCTCTTCCCAAATGCATGTTGGCATCTATTTTAACTCACCATTGTCAGCTGGACTATTTATCCAAGGCGACCATTGTCTCCGTATATTTACACTTCGTTCTACGAATGTATAAGGTCTAGGTGAATTCAATGAATTCCGCCTGCTCTGATAGCAGAACACTTTTTTCAATTATGTGACACATCTATGCTTAATCATTCATGTCATCACCTGCATTCTGATTAGTGTGTGCTTCCCATTTGTAATATTGATTCTGCGGATTCACGGAGTTTATCGAGCAAACATGCGGGCAAAGTCCATCCGGTAAGAGTCACGTAACTCTGACAGTGTAAGATTAAGCGGACAGATAATCAGTAAAAAAGGGATAATGCAAACAATGCTGGTCTAATTGAACTTAACGTGCAGTTGTTTGGTTTCAACTGTACACCAGCTGGTGTATCAGTGGGACTGAATCAAGTTACGTTATCACTGGGATCGCATAATAGTTTATGAGAAGTGGCACGTAGCCCAAATAGGCCAAATGTGCACCTGGATCACTTAAACCCCAAGCTTGAAGGGTGGTGTGTGGCTGGGACGAAACACAAAAAGCAAGTTTTTTTAGGCACCACAGCTTATAAAAACAGTGACTGTCATTGTGGTAAAAATATTCTTGCATCAACTTTCGTCGTATAGGATGTAAAATAGGATTCATGCAACCGTACATATGATGTTTCTCCATTACAAGTGGCATTTCCGATAACTGTACGAATGACTGAACTGATGGACAAGCGGGTCGACTTTTTTCAAATTTGGATATAGTGTTTACATTAGTCCTCGAGGTACAATGAACAAGCCCTAGTATATTGGGCTATTTCAACTGATTAGAATCAATGTCGACATGATGCATTGCCTAACTGTCAAAAATCATGAAAAAGCCGTTCTGGTTTGCAGACAAATAGAAACGGAGAGATAGAATTTAATTTCTAAAGTAGAAAGTTCAAACTCATACTATCAACATTAGAATGCCTTCAACCTTCAAGCAAGCAACTGAACAGTAGATAAAAGCAAGACGGTGTCCGCAAGACTGCTTCCTAGACGCTTTCGCTACCGCAATTAAATAATTGCTATTTTTAATCGGATGCTTCGATCAAACAACGACACATTCCGTTTTGAGTATCCCAATTAGCTGCTATCTCTAGAATTGAGGTAGGCTACAAAACCCTCAACGAGAAAGATTAACATCATCCATAGTACGTAACTTATTAGTGAATGTTTTAGTTCTGCTTTGTCAATTCAACAGCTGGCTATTTCGTAACTTCTGCCGCTGAGCTGGAGGCTGGGCATTCAGCGAATAGATTGGCAAACGGTGGGTTTACAACAGTGCACGGTCGTTTTTTTTCTTTTAGGTCTATGCACTTTTGGGTGGCGTAAGAACAGTTGCTTGATCCTATCATCAAAACTAGTCTACTCGTTGCTCAGCCAGTAGCGTCATATAGTGGACACGACGAAACACAAGCACCTCAATGGGTTTGGTATTATTAAGCTATGGCGGTCGTCCATTTTGTTCACATCATGACTGTGGTCTCATGTATGTGACCTGCACGTTCAAGTGAACTATCTTTTCGATGTTAACGATGGGGAAGACTGGTCTAGTCAATTAAACGCGAGTTCTATTTTTACTTCTCGCACTATCTCCGTCCATGATATGGGCCACAAGATTGACTAGGGTCTGGTTTTGTACTTCATCCCTATCCTAACTAGAATGAATAACATGAAATGAATCAGTTTTCTTGATAAATAAATTCAAAACGGAGTTTCAACTTCGCACTGAGGTTTGCTTTTCAGTCGGCCGGCATCGAAAAGGAGCACTATCTTTCGGTTTCAGCCCTATTTGAGATCATCCGCAGCACACATCTTTTTTGAAGCCTACGTATGAACTCCGACTTTAGGGTTATGAATCGAACATGTTGCTCAAAACTGCACCGATCTTAAAGTGAGCATCTAAGCACTCGACCGTAATCTCATGTAAACTGCGTTCACGTTGATCAGTGGATTCTAGAGTGGAAACAATGTCGGTCTTGTTCACTCCAGCCTATAACACACTGACCAGTAGTTATGACTAGATAAAGACTACTAGCTTCGTTGAACCGACTGGGCAACGTGAGGTACCTAGCGCAATATACGTGGTCAGTGGGGTAGTGCTGGACATGTCCGCCTCATACAATCATAATGGAATTCAACATCAGTCCAACTCTAAGGTAGACATAACTGATTGGTCCTAACAACAACAGATAAGCTAGTATCTGGCACATCCGTCCATGTTATGTCGGCCGGCATAACTATCAGATTATTAGGACTGCACTCAACTTAAAGCGATCGACGTCAATACTTAGGTAAGAGTGGTCATATTAAATTAAACTGCCGTACAGTTCAAAGATTAATGATCACAAGATCTTGCGTGTATCTTGAGCCGGTCGGCACTATTCTAGCAGCATTGTTCTGTAAGTCGTTGTTAATATTTCTCATTCTAGATGTGTAACACACAACAGTTCAACTTGACCTTTTGATAAACGCCTTGGTTTGTACTCTATGAAAGCACATTCCATAGTATCCAAAGTCAATCACTTGTTTTGTGATATACTCACCTGGGGTTTGTATCATCGTAGCAACCATTTCATCTTACCACCGTAAACATTATGGTAAACCATGAAGCCACATATGAAACTGGTTGACCACAAGAATGATGCCAAAGGGTATAGACAACCAAACACCCATCCTCTTACAAAACACCGTTCCATAGAGTACTTGACCTACGCTTTATGTTATGGGGCCCGAATTAGATGACAAGTTTTTGATACACTGTGACTATTTCACTAGTAGATATTGCCCATGTGACATAGTGTTCAGTAGCTGATTGTAGTCCTAGAGAATCATGGAGACCACTAATGTTGTCCACTAAGTGATTCGATTTGCAGCAACCCGACCACAGTAACTTATGTTGTGGCCTAACGATTGACTGCTGTCGTCTTGGGTTCATCAATCCAGTAAGGTATATAAAGGCTGAAATTAAGAGGGAGCACGTATAATGAACTAAAACACGTTACGTCAGTACACCTGGAAAGCTCATCTTTGACAGATTTGCGAGCAGTGGCGCTGAAATTATAAACGGACATATACAATCAAACGCAGTATTCTTCATTCCTCATTCTGCTTCACGTTCTGATCAAAGAGAAAATACTTTTACAAGTCGACATCGTCACGAATAATCACATTTGTCGGCAGGGATGAAGCGGCCGAAAGAACTTGTGTACTGTCAATGAATAGTTCTCAGTAGTCTATGGTGGACTGAATCAATTCATTACACAGGGGGATGTTAGGAACACTCCAAATAGAATAAGAATATTCACACATCATTAGACAGGTGTATAGCATGTGGACTTATCCGTGGATGACATCACTGGTAATAGGATAGCCCAAATGTCCGTTGATCCTTCTTTGGCGACGGCAATATATTGAGTTGGGGTATGACAATATTTGTTCGTGGAAAATTGCTAGGTAAATTTCACAGTATTTCTGGCAGACACGGCAAATAAAGTAACTAATACAGTCTTTTTCTTTCTTCCCGAATGGTTCAGCAATCCAATTTTTCGACAGGTTTCATTGTCATAATCCGACTGGATTGGAACAAGAGTATACGGTACCGCGCGCGAATACAAGACCAGTATAGGCACAAAACTCAGATAGTGGTACAGATGTGGAATGTTTCTAACATTCGGTAATGATCTACAAATACAGTCCACGACTAATTTTGTGCCCACTTTAGCCAACTCTGAACCGGTCGTCAATAAACACATACACGGTAGTCGGAATTCAACCGTGATAGAAAGGAAGGGTTGTGATCAGTTAATCCTTTCGATTTCTGAACGAAACCAACCGTGCACCATGAACAGGTTAATGAAATTACCACATCTGTTAGTTTCACCAAACAGGCTGGCGATCTGCGTTCCCGACTTTGTACCATAAACCATGAGATGGTCAGTATGTAATTAGATTCACACTTTTCCCTCTGATGATCCAGAGATGAAAATAATCTACCATTCATGGTGATACGGTTGACCGCATGTGTGGGTCTGCGTTTAAGGACGGATTGTTTGAAAGATATGGGAACATGTTTGTCTGCTGTCTGTACCCACTCACATTAATTTCGTTTCTAAGATTTGAAAGTTTCGTTTGCTTGCAGCTGAGAATCACAGCGAACTGGATAGTTAGCATAACATACACTCATGAACAGTTCTTAATGCCATGAGCTACGAAAACGTAAACATGTTCTGGGAGCAGATGAATGAACCTCATATGTGATCATTCGGACACCAATGGGTACACACACACACATACTCGCTTGAATTCAGTTTTACTGGCAGGCTACATTTTAGTGGGCAGTGCTACTTTGGAGTTTTTACATTAATATACAAACGTATTGTGTACTGTATGTCTACTAAATGATACATCGACGGTCAGTCGGGCGTTCTAGCAGTGTCAAATCCATAAGCAAAAATAATTTGAAGAAGGCATCAGCCAACTGCACAGTCTGATTTTGATACGATGTGATAATTCAGAATAATTACTTCTTTTCTGTCCAAACGGTGTTGTGCAATAGAGCATTAATACTGGACTCTCAAAAGATTCATCCCGATAAGAGTTGACTTTTGCTCATCGCTTCACAATCGGTTCTGGTTTGTCACAACTAACCCTGTTCAAACAACGGTAAACGTAATCACTTCCAATCGCACAATGTTGAAAAGCCATTAACACGGATTTTAAGACCCTGTAGCTGTTACAAACGCTTTTTAGATGGAGCGAATTAGAAACATCTTTAAATGCAAACTGACCAAACGGGATTAGACGAAGTACCGCGTCCTTTGAAGTTTGCTCATAAAATCACTTAACTAGTTCATGAGGAAAACCTTGCATTGAACCACGTCACGAATAGTTCCGTCCTTGATGTATGTGCATAACAATCCAATTACTCGAAGTATACAATTCATTTGGGTGTATGAAGATAAAGGAACTGTCTTAAACAGTCTGCTTCCTGGTACAACAAACTACAAATACATCGAACGATTTTTAACCTACAACTTACTACTGACGGACAATAGTGCACAACTGTCTGACACGGAAGCATGACTGCTGTGCACATGAAAAAGGTTTAGTTTACTTATACGATAAAGAAGAAACATGGTTCCCAATATATGCGCGATCCCATACCAAAATTCAATATATCAACGACCGTATGCTTGCAACTCACGTGAATTCACATATGAATTCTAAATACGAGTACGGTGGTATCCGTAAGACGACTTCTTTGCGGCTTTCACTGATTGCTCCTATTCACATATACTTCGTGTAAATAGCAGCAGTGTACACTCAGAATAAACCGAAAACGCGTCGTCCATCATATCACCTGCAAGAAGCTAGGAAGGTCAAGAGATCCCGTACTTGTAGTCAAGAGTCACCACAGTTCCTGACTTCCAAATGACTACTTTGATTCTCTCAAATCATCGGATTATTACCTCATAGCTTACGTTCACCTGCTGTGGCTTCGGTGGTCATCTCCATTTCACGTTCAACCCCCCTAACTTTGTGCCAGCTCAACGACTAATTGACTGAATTTATTTGACTGTCGGTAACAAATATCTGCGTTCGACCCTAACCGATATGCAATGAATACTTATTTGCGACGGTCGTGATCTCACACAAATAGGTGCATTAAAATTGTATTGTTTTAAACGGTTTATGACGTTTTCCTAAGAAAAATTGAAAAATTGTGATTGGTCATGACTAAGATTTCAAAAGACTGCTTCCGAGTCCCACGTTTGCGTCACGCCCGACTGACCGTCGATGTATCATTTAGTAGACATACAGTACACAATACGTTTGTATATTAATGTAAAAACTCCAAAGTAGCACTGCCCACTAAAATGTAGCCTGCCAGTAAAACTGAATTCAAGCGAGTATGTGTGTGTGTACCCATTGGTGTCCGAATGATCACATATGAGGTTCATTCATCTGCTCCCAGAACATGTTTACGTTTTCGTAGCTCATGGCATTAAGAACTGTTCATGAGTGTATGTTATGCTAAACTATCCAGTTCGCTGTGATTCTCAGCTGCAAGCAAACGAAACTTTCAAATCTTAGAAACGAAA
>LOND01000210.1:141628-158062 GCA_014220965.1 Paragonimus kellicotti
TGTCGTGTGAATGTGTTCATTCTGCCCAATCATTTTGAGGATATAACGGACAATATTGCGCTTGTTCACCCAGTTAGAATATCCAGTTAACACAAACCACTCATGCACAGAATTTTAAGATAACAGTATCGACGTGGACCATTGGACAGGGTAGAACGCCTTGAGGAGCATGATTCGCCTGACACAGTTATAAAGTCCTCTCTGTTTTGTTTATTTTTCTTTGCTTGCAACTAATCATTGATGCAATATGAGAACCCTGATGAGAACGGCTGCATTTGAGCTTGATTCAGTGAATGTGTTTTTTAAAATCTTTTCTGGTGGCCAGCAAATTCGTGAGCGCACCGGTATCCACCTACTGTTCTTAGACGTGATGATTTGCATCCTCAGTTAGGTGAGCGCACTAGTGAACAAAATACTCATATGCATTAGGTTTTGTAATAGAACTTCCTACATGTTTTTTAGGTTATATAAGAACCTCTGTCGGACGGGTACTCAACAGTGTTGGCTGTGCAACAATCGCGGTGACTGAAGTTGGCACAACCAATTCCTATAAATTAAATGAAGCCGGACAGTTTGTATCAAGAACTTTATCTCAGGCTGTTGGATGTACTGTCTGGACATTGTAGTCCAAACGATTTAACTCGTCAAACTACACTTGTCTTTCTGAAGTAATGTCTATTTGCCGCGTGATTTGTAGAGTGTGATTGCTTAACCAGAGTGTCAGTGAATCGAGTCACAACCATCAGTCGTCGAAAATCGCCTAGGAAATAATGTAAGGCTCTATTACACGGTTATCTGTAGGTGATATCTGCAAACCGTACAACCTTGGCACGTTAAGAGAATTTTGGTGTTATTATTCAGCAAGTTGTAATAGCCTCCATGAACTTATGTATAAAACCGTTAAAAGGTGTTATCTGTCAAAGCAACGACTAAATGCTAGAAGGGATTATCTAACGCAGTTTCCAAAAGTACTTTCAACAAAGACACTGGGTGGCTATCTCCTACTTTAGGGATTTGGTCAAGGTGTCTGGCAAGGTTGCACGAATAGAAAACGTAACAAATTCACATTATATATATATATATATATATATATATATATATATATGGAAGTTGACATTTATTCTGTTATGTTGTGAGTCAAGAAACGCAGTGGGTGATCACCGTAAACTCCAGACCTACTGAGAACAACTGTACAAAGAAGATTACCTTGATGATCTCGTGGTGATGAACAGTAACTCCGTCAGAAAGGTGCCACCTAATGAAGTACAAACAATCGACAGGAAACATTCAACTGTATCAAAAAAGTATGCTGATGAACTATCAAAGGGTACAGCTCACCGAGATTTCTTGATCCACCACATTCAGTAGCTACAGTCCCGGAGATTACCGACGGTCCACTGAACAGAACGATGGTAGGAGTGGCGGCGCGTCGTATTTCCGGAAAAAGACATTGTCGCTGAATAAACAGACAGACAATATCTGCAGTCGCTAAACGCGTCCTGATCATTAGACACGGTAGCCTCCAGTTTGCACGTGGAAAGTGCTATTATGTCATTGTACTTCAAGATTCTTGCCAGCGGTCGTGATCAATCGACTGAAGCCGGCCTTGTGTGTTCCGAAACCATTTTTCGTGGGCTTGACCCTGCCCCAGACTTAGTGACCCTTCTTGACCCACTGATTAGCCACCCGTCCCATCTTTTAATTGTTTGGCGTAAAAAACTGATTCACGTTATTGTGATTTTGTTACTGACGCAGTCAATACGAAATTCTTGAATCTAGTACTCTCAGTGTCTTAACTGTTTCTTCAAACTTATGACGGGAGCCAACTGTTTTAAGTTCCATAAAGCTTGCTCCCAACCTACATTCTTCAAACTTCTGAATTGGATCTTTTGTTTTCATTGTCGTGACTGACCTCTAAGTAGAAACCAGTCATTCAGTAGGACGGTATACAGGCTGTGAGACGTGATCTGGATAACTACTTTTCTTAGAGTTATACCCAGAAAGCGCACTGCATACGATGTTGGGTGACATTTGCAGTAATTTATAACTGGCTGACCATCCGTCTACCAGTATGTTTGCAGGAGAAGAGATTTGCACGGTCGTGGTTTTTAACTTCTATTAATGAACAGGGAACGTTGACCACAACGGAATAATTCTAAGTTTCTTTTCCATATCCGATTATTTCTACAACCAATCAGGCAGCTGAATAAAGTACTTTAGTGCACTTGTTCATATCTAATGAACCGGCTATTTCACCCATGTAGTTTACTTGTCCGTTGCGGTCTGTCACCTACTGACATGAAATCTTAGACCGGTTAGGTGGGGAAATTACTCAACCTTGGTGTTGTCCTAAGAACGTTATGCTTCTTTTCACATTCGTTTTGTCTGGGGCACAATAGTTCTCCGGTCGACCATTCAGTATGTCAGAAAGCGTGAGAGATATCAGACTATGAACGAGGATGCCTCATGTCAGTCGAACAGGCTGGCTCGTTTATGGATTGGGCCGTAACCTTATCCGCAATATGCATGTGCGTACAAGAGTAAGGGTAACAGCCGGACTTCCATCGACGGTCTTAAGTTTGAATGAGTACATCTCCGTATTCTGACAAGTCGATAGGTACTTAAATCTGTCACTATAGCAGTTTGAATGAAACAGATCCACTGAAACTGCTTCAGCATTGATAAGCACAATACTGCACAAGTGAATATTTAAATCACTGTCCAGTCCTTCACCTTGGACTCACACTTGGATATATGTTCAATGTTTTAGTATAAGCGGATGCCTACGGGAGGTCTTAGAGTAAACTTGTCGAAAGAAGGAAAAATCACTAAGCATTACAGCACTCGGTTGCAAACTGATGAATTTTAAGGACGACGTATCTAATGCTTCACAGGGTTCGTTTGGCAATACACAATTCACTTTTCTCTTTGGCAGAAACTGCTGCGAGCACTCAACCTTCCTTACTGATGTTGAGAATACAGAGTGTACAGAGCAGAGTTAAAAGGTCTACCGAAAATAGGTGGATGATTAGTGCTGTGTTGGTAACATGAGGCACACCCCTCTCAGGTATTGCAACTCTATCCTGCAAGTATGCTTATTTTGAGTTTTAATTTATTCGTTGAAGTAACACCTCAATTTCTGTTAATGATCGCCATTCGGGTAATCTTACAGAATCGAGCTACTCAAAGTTTAAGGTAACCCCGGCGTAACGACAGACTCACTTTATTAAAGTTAAAGGAAAGAAGTGGAAGAAAACAAAGTCCATTCGCCCTGTAGGTCCTCGCGAAGTGAACGCGGAATATACGGGTACCAGCACACCTTAAATGATGTCACCAAAATTGCAGACATTTGTATGCTGATCAGTAATTGCATTCAATCTGTCTGAATACAGCTCTGTAATTCAGGTCCACTGGAAAAGACGTGATAAGAGATAATTCCTAAAGTCGCCTAACCAGCTGGGTTATCCTGGTGTCTGTAGATGGAATTTGAAGACTACGGAGGTGCTGTGAATCTAACTACAAACATCTGGCACACCTCCTGTAGGTGACACTTCATACAATAGGCGATTTTGTGGAGGTGAAGGAGTCGAAACAAATGAGACACCACAGAAGTGATAACTCTTACTGTACTACCTGATGAAGATAAATATACCGCCGTCGTCTGAGGTCTAAATAGCTCGAGAATGCAGGCGCAGTAACATAATTATACGCCATGTGCTGACTTCAGAAAGCTTTGAGGTAGCTATGCAAATAGTACATGAGCTTGACTAGTGGGGATTCATTAGCACCGCTCATTTCTATTTTCGATCTGGCAGTCACCGGCGTAAATCGTCTGCACCGATCGACGTACTAAATATCAGTCAACTCTCTTTGACTACTGCAAATAACCTTCCTCACTTAAAAAATGATGGAATAGATGTGTGCGCCTCTGCCCGCCACCAGTCCTCGTTTGCCCGTTTGGGTCAGGTATCCTTCCGACGGATCAAATAATCCCAAGAGACAACTGTACACTGTGAGAAGCCTCAGTGTGGTTACCTTTGTGGATACCTCTAGTGACTTCCACGCATATGATGCATCCAGTCCAGGAGATAAAAAGTCCGACTCACCGACATTCCATTACTGAATTTTAATCCCAAGGGGCACCACTACATATTTAATCGGCGTTTCTCACTCGATTAGATTCATCGAACACATCTGCCTGCTGTACTCGCGATGGGCCGTGAAAGTTCCTCCTGGATTTGGTTTTATAATACCGTGGCTTAACTCCTCAACAGACCGGACGAACTTCGAAACATTTTTACCGGCGTAACCCATTTATAAAGGACATTGCGGAGGCTTGGTGTAAAGAGAAAATGTGGGATGACGAACTGTCCATTCTTCATACGACAGTTTCACAGTGATAGGAATGTAGATAAAGGAGGCCGTGTATCGACTAATCTGGATTTGCACTGAAATACCTGATGTACTTATGTCCATGCGTTTCTAGATCTTCCCAAATCAGTCCGGCAAGCGGTTGGTGTCACCCAACACTTTACTGAATTGATTGGTGTGACTTACAAGTCGCCCCCCACACATAAGGATGTCAAGGTAGCCTCGCTTAATTTTACGCAGAATATCATATTTGGGACGTAATCCAACTTCGTTTATTAAAGACTTTAATAATCTAAGACTAGATTTTAAGAAAAATTTTGCTTAGGCTGTAACGCTGTCTTTCGCTGGGGAATTCTTTGAGTGAATGACCGAGGCTGGATTACATGAGTATGTTCAGAATCACGGAAGGCGACTAATGGGTCAACATCGATCCTAATTATGTTCTTTTGAACGAGTTTGTTATGGTAGATAATCTGAAGATCGCTTTTTCACCTGGTCAGTGTAATTACGGTACAAGCAACTGTACTGATGCGTATGAAACCAGACGACATTCTCAGCAAAACATGGTTTTAAAGATTGCTCATAAGGTGAAACGCGCAGCTATATAGACGCACAACAAGGCTGAATAACCCAGCTCCATCACCCCCATCATTCTAGATCAGCATTGATTGGTCACCATTGAAGAAACTTCTGAAGTCGTTAACATCTGGTTCCAGCAACGTCCTCGACATAGTAAAAGCCGAGATGACCCAACAATAAAACCAAGGCTTTGATCACATTGAAACGTTCAACATGGATCAAACACCAAATCGATAGGACTGAATTTACGTCTGTGGAGTACTTCACACAAAGTAATCACATCATATCTGCTGTAAGAGACAATCGGTTTTGCTATCAGTGCGGGTTTGTTCAAAAGCTGATGGAAAAACCTAAACTCTTCTACAGCGAAGTTGCAGCATATACTAGCGTAAAGATTGGCAGTTCACAACTTCGAACCTCCGGTGCGGGCTGTCGGCACTCTAGGTATGCGGTAGGTCGGTGTGCATGGTCACAAATTGCAAGACTTTTGAGCTCGCGGGTACAACCCAACTGCCTCAATCCAAGCATCACTGTCAACAGTCACGATGAAAGTAGACAACCTACCAGCACACGTCAGTCAGCTCCGGTTTCATAACATTGGTTGTCCTGATATTCTGTTCTAATGTGACAAATTACCAACGGCGATTTTTCATCCTTTCTTGTTAACTGGTTGTCTGTCGAAATTCAAGAAGTTGCTCACAATCACAAATATTTCTAAGGGTGGATGTGGAGATGACAGAAGTCTGTCGATCAATAGCGCTGTTTTCAGAGATCTTTCAAGTACTGGAAAGTTTATTAGATGACCCTATTCGGGTCAAGGTAGCAAGCCTAGAATTCATTACTGAAATAGCTCAGAAACGACTGTTCCCAGGTAGTATTCAGAGTTTTCCTGTACGGTGCCAAATGAGATCTGCTGTGACTGGTTGTCTTGGGTTGTTTTTTTTGTTTGATTTTTTACTAAGGTTGTCGGACGTTTTTAACCAATGCTCGTTGGGTTCTGAACGATGTTCTTGTTTTGTTTTTTTTTTGGTGTGTATAGGTGTTTTACGATTGTTTTGGGAGTTGTCTGGAGCTCAAGCGGTTGGTCGTATTGCCTTTGGTGGGGTTCCTTTGGTTACGTGGTTGGGTGTTGTGGGTGTGTGGTTGGTGGGCAAACTGCCGGGAATTATTGGTTGATAGGTGGGGTTCTCTCATTAAGTTTATTGGGCTTTTGTGACGGGGTGTTTTCATAGGCGGGGGTCTTTGCAGGGGGGTTTGTTTAACATGAAGCATAGATCCAGTGTCAAGATGGTTAGACAGTAACCAGAATGGTTCCTTACCAGCAGTTTATAGTGGAAAAGTGGATAGTCGTTAGATCCTCGTCCACTGACGATTTAATAAGTCTTTCCTGAATAACAATCGAAACATAGTCCAAACTGGCATCGAAATAAAGAACGCAGTAGGGTTTGGACAAAAGCCGTATATTTCCAATAATGTTTGGAAATATGATAAGTAGTTAGCTCTAGCCTAGTCTGGGACCAACGGCAGCAACCAAGAGAAGAAAGAAAAGAAGCGCGAGGTGGGCTACCGCCCACTCGGCGGCACTCGAAAGCGCGCCAAGCGAAAAGTGCGTGGAACCTTCGAGTGCGTTAAACAACGCTCGAAAAGGTTCGGGCTAAACGACCTTGAAGAATGGAATAGAAGATGAGTCGTTAGGAAAAGGACAAGCGTTCACTGCGTGCAATTAGTTGCACGACTGAAGAAAGTGGCACTGAGTTCATATCAGGCCTCCTATAGCAGTCGTACACAGAATCATGCGTACAGAACAAGCAAGCGGGAAAACGGTTGCAGCCGGGATCCTTAGAGAAGCCACACGATCGCTGGTCACTACAAGTGACCTCAGCGATCCATTTTATGAAACCTCCTGTTTATTCTTTTCGTTATTGAATTACTTGGCACTGTCAAGCTGTGAGCGCTGTCGTACGTCAAGAACATAAAACTATTGTGAGATATAGTGTCCGAAATTTGTGGAAACCCTACAGAATGATTTCAGCTGTCTAAATCATTGGCCCATGGAAGGCAGTTTAACGTACAGCGTCCACCAGCACACATTCGCCGTCAAATTTTCGACGACAGACTAACCGGTATTCGTGTCTGAATGAGAACTAAGGCCATTTATGACAGACCCTTTTTGTCTGTCTACAAACCGCACAGCAATGGAAAAGAAATACACGAATGACACTGCATCTCTTAGGAAGAATTTGTGAAGCCTAACACGCTGAAGTGTGTTCCATTATGTTCGCCTCCATAATCTGCCCACACCTGGAAATGAACATACGGGCTTGTCGTCCATATCTTTAAAAAGGTTTGTTACTTATTAGAAGTGTGCACAGTCGGGTCATCAAGGGGATCGTGGGGATCAGGAAAAGTTCCTACCTAGAAAGGTTGCAGCAATGGGTCAGTTATCAATGAATTAAAGGCACCGCAAGATAAACCTAATTTTTACCTACAGAATAAACCACATCCCGGATCGATAGATGGATAACGTTTACTGCGTAATTATGGATATAATGCGATCAGAAAACGAACGTTATGAGGCAAGTTGTAATACTCACCGTTCCAACGCATCTCGGGTGGCTTCTCGAAGTGTTAGTAATCGAATTCCACAGAAGGTGGTTGAAAACCAGATTATCTTGCTCATAACGTTGTGTTATTCTCCAATGCATTTACCATGAACGTTAAACACGACGCTCGCGGAAGACTGTTGACTTCATTTGGTGACGAAATTTTGGGGGCGGATCATCCTACATCAATCCCGGGATACTATGGACATAAGCTGACACAGCCCCCACTTAAGCAAATAGATGAGCATCTGAAGCGATCATCCTTGAAAGTGGGTTTATTCGGAGTGGGAAGATTACCCTTCGTGACTGGAACTGTGTTAAAGCTGGTTGTGGTCTTGTAACAACACAAGACACGCATTGCCCAAACTGTGTGGTGCCGATTCGGTTAAGAGTCTTAAAATTTCATTCGATGGAGACATGTGTGGTAAACAACCTGTATCACAAGTTTCCTAACCACCATTCTAGCTCACTCTCACAAGTCATTAAATGCGCATATCTGACGGAGCGTTGATTCTTTGTTTCAGTGTTCGTTACTGACAGATTTGTACGTCGCCAACTTCACTGAGGTACTCTTCTGTTGACTTTCTGTTGAGTTACAAACCGTCCGACATAATTATTCTATGCCCAGTTCAGGCGAACGCGAAAGCAAAGATCTTTCTCTGTCCTATAACAGCCTATAATAAACTAAGGAGTAAGTCCACAAACTACAATTATTTTAGTCTGTCAAACTGTATGGGCTTCAGCAGCAACAAACAGCCTTTGTTAAATCCAAGGAACCACATTCATACAGATCCTTATGAAACTAGGCTTCGGTGGGTTGTTTGGTTAAATGGTGTCGGCAAAGCGACAGGTGCATGACAGATACTGATTATCGTGCAGTATGAAGATACAGTCAGACCAACTGAGTGACACAATCGCAGTTTGTTGACAGCTCAGTCAAGTGTTGGTGGAGTCCTCTAGCTACGCACGCTTTGATGTGCTTGTGTTTATTCGGAAAGCTGTTTTAGTTGATACCATCACCTGCCCACTGTATCACAAGCGCGCCGAGTCTTTTTAACCACAAACAGAGATCACTGCTTTATACATTTTTTCATAATACACTGTTTGCTTTACTGTGGTGTGTAACAGATAGTGTGCGTTTAGGTGGGGAACAGAGATCTTGCACTTTGTTAGTAGGAACATGCAAACGTAGAACAGCCAAGCATTCTGAACACAAGGACCACTGTTTGTGTCCGGTTGGTTGTTGATGCAACAGGTCGTGTGACTGTATTCGTGGTGGGTAGCGTTGCCAGTCCACTTGACAGACCGATAAACCCACTGTTTATCTTCAATCTGGTCTCCAGCAAAATTTTCAGTTAGGGAAGCTGACGGGGAATAAAGCATTTGGCACAACCACATTCATGTAGCACATCAAAGACAAACAAGTTGAATTTACAATTATTCTGGAAGAAGCAGGTTAGTGTTATGGTAAACAGAACATCGGGGGAGAAGGGTGCATCCTAAACACAATCTTACAAATTGAGTATCAATCGGTTGCTCGTGTTCGTCTCGTCCAGTAATAATCGAAAGAAGTATTTCGCTTGCCCCCTCCCCCGTGACCGCGCATAAACACTTCAGGTGAATACTCATGAAGTAAGTTTGTCAGTTTTGTTCCTCATAACAGACTTATGCAAAACCTCTCTGTAACACTCGGAATTAGAAACTTCGAATAGCCGTGGAGATCGTATTTGAACTGAAACCTCCACCGTAAGTAATAAGAAGACCTTGGACGGGTTGCAGTAAACTGCTGTTATTCATTATACAGGAACCCGCAATTATAGATCTGCATCAATATCTAAGAAATTAGTCTGTGCTTGACCTGGATCTAAATGGCGTATACAAAGTAATAAGCTGTAAGATGACTGATGGAATACTGCACAAAGAATAACGGAAGATGTAACATTGAAGCTGTTCGTCCAATCCTGATGTGGCACCTTAACGCAGCGTTCAAATTGGATCCTTGATGGATCGCCTATTACGTCGGGGTTTGGATAAGCGGTAAATCGAGTAGATTTTTGCAACACTCTCCTTCTTAGTAGGCTATTAATTAAAAAAAGATTAGTGTTGTCAATTGTTAAATATCCAGTGCTTATGGGAGTTCATGTTGAACAGATTTTTTGAAGTGCTCCATTATTAACTTCTCGCATACAATCATAACCGTAAAGTTCTTTTACTCATGCATACGTAACTAAAAAGAATTGTGGAAAAAGTCAGTTTCTTATACAGTCTGAGGAAAGTTGACACATTTGACTGTAACCTACCCGATAATGAAAAGGATAGTTAATTAGGCTGCGCCACCTAAATTTGACTACTCTTATCCCAATCGAATCTGCTTGTCGAGTTTGTTATTGTCCATCAATTTACTCTTCTATACCGGGGTCTTACTTCCATCCACTACTTGTGTGATGCGAGTGTCACCGTTCACGACTCCACGAAAAGTTCATATGATCCAATAGGAACGGAACAAAACAACCGTAAATACAATAACGTAGAGTGAACAACAAACTGGTTTTTATCATCATTCTGAATGGGGAACGATAACTAAACCAGCTACTCCCAAACAATAACGAATTGTTCCAATGGATAATGACAATGGATATGAATACAACTAATTAGCAGCCAGGATTTGACCGAAATCAACTGAACACCATTCAAAGTTGATTGAAGCTTTTGCACACGTAGAGTTTTCAGTTAACTCCCTTCGATGGAAGACTTCAAACTCCAGTTTCATTGAACGGTTCTATTAAATGAGAACGACGGGGTGTTGGTTCTAAAAATGTGTGTGCCTGTTTAGGGATCTATATAATAGTGCTCAACATTGTTGCCCCACAGGCACGCGGACCAGATAACCAATCTCGTTCTGAGCAAACAGGTGATCAGGCAGTCTGAAGTTTAGTTGTAAGCGAATGCAGCAGGCCATCTGTATATGGTTATCCGATGGAGTTCAATTGTGCAGTGGTCACTACAATGCCCTCCATGAGAACGCAAACGGAAGTCTAAAGCCAGATGGTGGCGAGAACGGAAGTTGGTATCAGCGCAACGTTACTGTTGCGGGTTAAAATCGCGACCTACTTACCTGAAGAACACAAATAAAAACGTTAACTTTCAAATCACTACGTCACGAATTCCCCCATTTTTGTTGATGTTCATCAGACAACGATGGCCAGGACAAAAACGTGAGCCTCTGCAAACCTTTGTGCGATAGGCTGTACACTCATCAGTCATACGGATATTGCGCTGATTAATTGTACATGATTACCGGAGGCAGAGACAGAACAGGTCTAGTTATGTAACCTGGTTGGGATTGTTAATTCTAAGGGCCGTTATCAGTGCGAGCTAAACAACAGCGAAGAATAAGGTCCATCCAGACCAATGGTTCTTAAACTTATTACGCTTGATGATCTTTAAGAATACTGAGAGCAGTAGTCTCTCCCCGACGAAGTAAGAGTCGTTACGCGAACACTAAAACCAGAATTGTGATTACGGAGCACATTAGTTACTATAATCCAATACAAATTTTTCGTGTTCAGAAATGGATGTCATCGATGGGCTTGGTATAACAACAGCGCCGTGTTGACGATCACCTAGACCAAATCTCATATATCCATGTTCGGAAAGTAGAATTTTGTTTCGATTTTTCAGTTTGTCTCAGTTGAAAAGTTCACCACACGGAGCACACGGTAGACGGTGCTGACTACATGTTAGGATCATGAACTCACACTTATGTTCCATGACATATGGTTGGGCATTGCAATCTATTTTATATTATATCTATCGACCTTCGGTAACGAAATTATGGAATTTCGCACCATGTAGCAACTCGCACATGGACCAAAGGGACAACTGTTTGCACCCGTCCTCGTGATGAAGAAGTAGCGAGTAATCGAAAAAATCCTTGTGATCAGTCGAGAACACAAGTAGAAAGCCATCAGTAAGCCTGCCTGGTGCATATGCACTGGCTAATACACACGGTGGGGCCAGGGTGAGAGATTAATTGCACAAATGTACGTGTGCAAATACGAAAGCCATAGCGGCCACGTGATGTGGTGCGGGAGGAGCATGAAACCCGTCGGCGACACGACACTGAGATCGGGTTAGCTTGTTAAGAGTTTTGCAAGCTGCTATGGCGGATCGCAGTGACCCGGTTCTGTCGTTAGTAAGCTGCACACTGGGTGCATGCCATGTAATGCGACGTTCCACTAGTGTACGCCTTAGGTGTCAATCTGCTGACGTGTTCTTCGACCGCCTGCTGCGCAAAGTCCAACCGGTTTTTGCCAATCAGTTTCTTTTAAAGCGACCGCATAAAACTTGTAGCGATGGAATTCTAGTGAACATGGCATCCATTGGGTAAACCACTAGTCGGTAGAAAGCTGCTGAGCTAAGCTACGAGTAGATATTGAGGAAGTGACTACAAGACCTATGTTACACTCTTCATCATCACTACGACTTTCGCCATTTTTAGTTCAGATACCCGCCGTCTTCTACTGTAAAAGCCGGTTTCCAGGATCTGCTACTTTAAGAGCACCAATGTCACAACTATTGGTTTTTGCTCCTCTCGATAATGGCGCTTGAATTCGTCGCACGCACTCCGCAAAGTCGCCTTGAGGAAGTGAGCACAATGAACTCTGCTTTGTCGACGTCTGTCAGCTCAGTCATTGAAACACCGTTATCAAATCAACAAGCAGAAGTCAACCCGCCATGTACAACTTAAATTAGACAATCGGACAGGCTAGATTAGTTACTTGCGTATATCCCGTTAGTCTAAGTTTTTAGTTTACGCTAGTTGCGCTCAGAAATGTTCGAAACAGTGTAGAAGCATCCTTTTCGAATAATCAACTGTCTGGTTCTTTTCGAGGATATAACGTTTTTTCTCTACAAGAAACCCCAAAACAAGGACCTTTCTCTGTAGCGAGCGTTTATCACGGAGGCGGCACCGTCACTCTTACCGTCTTATAACAAAACACAATCATCTAATCTCAGAAGAATGGAATAGAAGATGAGTCGTTAGGAAAAGGACAAGCGTTCACTGCGTGCAATTAGTTGCACGACTGAAGAAAGTGGCACTGAGTTCATATCAGGCCTCCTATAGCAGTCGTACACAGAATCATGCGTACAGAACAAGCAAGCGGGAAAACGGTTGCAGCCGGGATCCTTAGAGAAGCCACACGATCGCTGGTCACTACAAGCTGCATTCCTCAGCGATCCATTTTATGAAACCTCCTGTTTATTCTTTTCGTTATTGAATTACTTGGCACTGTCAAGCTGTGAGCGCTGTCGTACGTCAAGAACATAAAACTATTGTGAGATATAGTGTCCGAAATTTGTGGAAACCCTACAGAATGATTTCAGCTGTCTAAATCATTGGCCCATGGAAGGCAGTTTAACGTACAGCGTCCACCAGCACACATTCGCCGTCAAATTTTCGACGACAGACTAACCGGTATTCGTGTCTGAATGAGAACTAAGGCCATTTATGACAGACCCTTTTTGTCTGTCTACAAACCGCACAGCAATGGAAAAGAAATACACGAATGACACTGCATCTCTTAGGAAGAATTTGTGAAGCCTAACACGCTGAAGTGTGTTCCATTATGTTCGCCTCCATAATCTGCCCACACCTGGAAATGAACATACGGGCTTGTCGTCCATATCTTTAAAAAGGTTTGTTACTTATTAGAAGTGTGCACAGTCGGGTCATCAAGGGGATCGTGGGGATCAGGAAAAGTTCCTACCTAGAAAGGTTGCAGCAATGGGTCAGTTATCAATGAATTAAAGGCACCGCAAGATAAACCTAATTTTTACCTACAGAATAAACCACATCCCGGATCGATAAATGGATTGAGAATAACACAACGTTATGAGCAAGTTGTAATACTCTACGTTTCAACCACCTCGGGTGGCCTTCCTCAGGAGTGTTGTAATCGAAATCCACCCGAGGTGGTTGAAACGTAGAGTATTACAACTTGCTCATAACGTTGTGTTATTCTCAATCCATTTATCAATAACATGTTAAACACGACGCCCAAACTGTTTGACTTCATTCGTACTAAATTTGGTGCGGATATCTTACACATCCCGGATAATCTACTGACACACCTCCCATTAAGCAAAGATGAGCATCTGAAGCATCATTCCTTGAAAGTGGGTTACGGAGTGGGAAGATTACTTTACGGACTGAACTGTTTCACTGTTGTGGTCTGTACACACAAGAACGCATTGCCCAACTGTGTGGTGCCGATTCGGTTAAGAGTCTTAAAATTTCATTCGATGGAGACATGTGTGGTAAACAACCTGTATCACAAGTTTCCTAACCACCATTCTAGCTCACTCTCACAAGTCATTAAATGCGCATATCTGACGGAGCGTTGATTCTTTGTTTCAGTGTTCGTTACTGACAGATTTGTACGTCGCCAACTTCATTGAGGTACTCTTCTGTTGACTTTCTGTTGAGTTACAAACCGTCCGACATAATTATTCTATGCCCAGTACAGGCGAACGCGAAAGCAAAGATCTTTCTCTGTCCTATAACAGCCTATAATAAACTAAGGAGTAAGTCCACAAACTACAATTATTTTAGTCTGTCAAACTGTATGGGCTTCAGCAGCAACAAACAGCCTTTGTTAAATCCAAAGAACCACATTCATACAGATCCTTATGAAACTAGGCTTCGGTGGGTTGTTTGGTTAAATGGTGTCGGCAAAGCGACAGGTGCATGACAGATACTGATTATCGTGCAGTATGAAGATACAGTCAGACCAACTGAGTGACACAATCGCAGTTTGTTGACAGCTCAGTCAAGTGTTGGTGGAGTCCTCTAGCTACGCACGCTTTGATGTGCTTGTGTTTATTCGGAAAGCTGTTTTAGTTGATACCATCACCTGCCCACTGTATCACAAGCGCGCCGAATCTTTTTAACCACAGAACAGAGATCACTGCTTTATACATTTTTTCCATAATACACTGTTTGCTTTACTGTGGTGTGTAACAGATAGTGTGCGTTTAGGTGGGGAACAGAGATCTTGCACTTTGTTAGTAGGAACATGCAAACGTAGAACAGCCAAGCATTCTGAACACAAGGACCACTGTTTGTGTCCGGTTGGTTGTTGATGCAACAGGTCGTGTGACTGTATTCGTGGTGGGTAGCGTTGCCAGTCCACTTGACAGACCGATAAACCCACTGTTTATCTTCAATCTGGTCTCCAGCAAAATTTTCAGTTAGGGAAGCTGACGGGGAATAAAGCATTTGGCACAACCCATTCATGTAGCACATCAAAGACAAACAGTTGAATTTTACAATTATTCTGGAAGAAGCAGGTTAGTGTTATGGTAAACAGAACATCGGGGGAGAAGGGTGCACCCTAAACACAATCTTACAAATTGAGTATCAATCGGTTGCTCGTGTTCGTCTCGTCCAGTAATAATCGAAAAGAAGTATTTCGCTTGCCCTCCCCTCCCCCGTGACCGAGCATAAACACTTCAGGTGAATACTCATGAAGTAAGTTTGTCAGTTTTGTTCCTCATAACAGACTTATGCAAAACCTCTCTGTAACACTCGGAATTAGAAACTTCGAATAGCCGTGGAGATCGTATTTGAACTGAAACCTCCACCGTAAGTAATAAGAAGACCTTGGACGGGTTGCAGTAAACTGCTGTTATTCATTATACAGGAACCCGCAATTATAGATCTGCATCAATATCTAAGAAATTAGTCTGTGTTGACTGATCTAAATGGCGTATACAAAGTAATAAGCTGTAAGATGACTGATGGAATACTGCACAAAGAATAACGGAAGATGTAACATTGAAGCTGTTCGTCCAATCCTGATGTGGCACCTTAACGCAGCGTTCAAATTGGATCCTTGATGGATCGCCTATTACGTCGGGGTTTGGATAAGCGGTAAATCGAGTAGATTTTTGCAACACTCTCCTTCTTAGTAGGCTATTAATTAAAAAAAGATTAGTGTTGTCAATTGTTAAATATCCAGTGCTTATGGGAGTTCATGTTGAACAGATTTTTTGAAGTGCTCCATTATTAACTTCTCGCATACAATCATAACCGTAAAGTTCTTTTACTCATGCATACGTAACTAAAAAGAATTGTGGAAAAAGTCAGTTTCTTATACAGTCTGAGGAAAGTTGACACATTTGACTGTAACCTACCCGATAATGAAAAGGATAGTTAATTAGGCTGCGCCACCTAAATTTGACTACTCTTATCCCAATCGAATCTGCTTGTCGAGTTTGTTATTGTCCATCAATTTACTCTTCTATACCGGGGTCTTACTTCCATCCACTACTTGTGTGATGCGAGTGTCACCGTTCACGACTCCACGAAAAGTTCATATGATCCAATAGGAACGGAACAAAACAACCGTAAATACAATAACGTAGAGTGAACAACAACAAACTGGTTTTTATCATCATTCTGAATGGGGAACGATAACTAAACCAGCTACTCCCAAACAATAACGAATTGTTCCAACGGATAATGACAATGGATATGAATACAACTAATTAGCAGCCAGGATTTGACCGAAATCAACTGAACACCATTCAAAGTTGATTGAAGCTTTTGCACACGTAGAGTTTTCAGTTAACTCCCTTCGATGGAAGACTTCAAACTCCAGTTTCATTGAACGGTTCTATTAAATGAGAACGACGGGGTGTTGGTTCTAAAAATGTGTGTGCCTGTTTAGGGATCTATATAATAGTGCTCAACATTGTTGCCCCACAGGCACGCGGACCAGATAACCAATCTCGTTCTGAGCAAACAGGTGATCAGGCAGCCTGAAGTTTAGTTGTAAGCGAATGCAGCAGGGCATCTGTATATGGTTATCCGATG
>LOND01000211.1:86077-104744 GCA_014220965.1 Paragonimus kellicotti
CGTGAATCTGTTGACGTCACTGCACGCTCATTCTGTAGGCAACATGAGAGTTTATAGACAACTGTCTCTAGGGTTCGTCACTTTTGGTGGTGTTCGTCAAGAGTATCCGATCTCCTCTTCCCGTTAATTTCTTTTTTTTGGAAATTGTGTCTGAGGTGCCCAATGAGCTTGGTGTTGACCTTCTTTCTAGCAATGGATTGAAAGATCTGGAGCAGGCGGATCACACTGTCTTACTTAGCCCCTCTGCCGAAGACATGCAGACCATGCTGAACAAGGTGAATGACCGGGCTGGTTTGTATGGAATGCGCTTCGCACCTTCAAAGTGCAAAGTGTTACTTCAAGACTGGGGCATTTCCACTCCTACTTTCTTTATTGCAGGTAATCCGCTTGAGACTGTGGACAGTTTCACATACTTGGGTAGCATTATCTCGTCAGCTTGTAATATTGCTGATGAGATATCAGCGAGGATAGCAAAGGCACGAGTTGCCTTTGCCAACCTGCGTCATCTGTGGCGTCGGAAAGACGTTCGGTTGTCGCTAAAAAGGAAGGTATATGATGCTTGTGTATGTTCTCTTTTCCGCTCTATGGTTCGGCAACGTGGCCTGCTCGCAACAGAAGATATCAACAGACTTGCTGTTTGACCATCGTTGTCTCCGCCAAATAGCCCACATTAAGTGGACTGATCGCGTGAGCAATGTGGCAGTTCGCCGGCGCGTATTCCGGAACGCTCGGGATGCGCGATCAATTAGTCAGCTAATCACGTTACACAGCCTGTAATGGTTGGGTCACGTACTCTGTATGTCAGCTGAGCGTTTACCGCACTGGGCAGTATATACTGAGATCATCAACAGTTCGGTAAAATTACGTAGTAGTCAAGTAACAATGTGGTTACGAAATGTGAAGACCCTGACTGCTCCATTGAGCAAAGTGGGTAGGTGTCGCCTGCCTGGATGAGGTCCTCGTGATCACTCAAATCCGCTGGTTAGAAACGCTATCCGAGATGGCGGTGTGTCGCAGTCAATGGCGTACCTGCATCCATACCATTTCTAGTTCTTTCGCCTAATCTTTTTTTACTTATTGTTATTATTATTATTATTATTACTATTAGTATTATTATTAGTCTGGCCTTTCAGCGAAACTTGTTCTAGGATATTCCACGTAACTGTTGAGGTGAACGGCGACCCAAGCGTCAGTACCTACTTGTCAGGCTCTAGGCTGGTTTGGTGACGACGATGATGATGCATCGACTGGAGTAGACGATGCAAACTCTAATCAATTATTTGAGTACTGTACTTCGTACTCTATCGTTCGTGTAGGATGACACTAACGGGTGAACAACAATGAAGACGGGAGGTGAACACGTAATAGCGAGAGCTGAATATGAGTTCACTCCTCATTTTCAGAATGTGATAACCATGTACTGAGGGAAAGTAGGTGCTGAAACCAACTGACGTGAGATGCGAGGTGGACTTAGCATACAGAAAACGTGACAATCAGCAACAGGATATATACAGAGGGTTAGCGTTCGTCTACAGGGTTGGAACCTTCGTGGTTACAGAATCTGAGGACTGTATCGTTTGCGGAGATCGCGGGGCAAAGTGGTTCAGGATATTACCGCTGTGGAGCTGAGTTGTCAGTAGAGTAAGGACAATATGTTCACAAACTGCTTGCATCCTGGTATCAAGTTTAGGATTTTTGTAAACGAAGCCCATTTGATTGACGTCCTTTGGACTGAGGGCTAAATTATGACGAATGAACGGCAGCTAAACATTAGCATGGTTCATAACTGTATCGATTCTGATAATTACAGTAGCTGTGCACACATAACGGGGGTTTCGAACAAACTTACCCTGCATCCTGTGCTTCGTGAGCACGTATTATGGACAGAAGATTGTTGGTTTGTAAAAAATGGCAGCAGGCGCTGAAGCTGTAGAAGTAAGAGCAGCCGCGAACGGTATTGTGTCTGAAATGTTCAGCTGATCGTTCCTGACCAAATTCTTCACACGGATCAGACCATAAAAGATCACACATGGCTCCGTAGGCCGGAGGCTCTTTGAATCGATCCAGCTAATGAAGACACGACCAAAGGCATGTGATGAAATAACGTGAAAGTATAGGGCAAAGCAGAAGGAAAATTCATTTAAAGGACTAAAACCGTGAGACATTGTCATCTTCATAATTTCTACCATAAAAATAGCCTCACAAAATTAGAAACCACTACCAGAATGCTCTTAAAGTTTCCTATCGGATGGTGCCTCATGCACAAGTAGATATTCGTTCTTGTTCGAGAATTAGTGATAACCTAATTCACATCCGATAAAAATGCACGTGAAGTTCAATCATTTTGTCAAACACGACTAAGTATCCAACACGAGACATTACCGGATAACTGGTGATAGGAGTTAAACGAAGTTTGAAACCTTAACAAAATCGAATTAGAATGCTAGGAGATTGCGAAATATCGAACGGAAAACTCGACGTGGCACGTAGTTAGTCCACATCGGTCAGACGATGCATTCCATCGTCCGGTACATAGACTTGATGATGTCCATCAAGATCAATCAACGAAAAGTCAACACAATCACCTACAGCTTCAAAATAACCAAATTTCTATCAGAACATTAGGTCCCCAACTTACAGATCACAGCATGAAGTATACTACTGATTTTCACACAAATTGAACACCCTAATTGGTCGCAGCTGTCGCATTCCCATAGACTTTCCAGTCGGTCCCCTTTCGAAAAGAAACACTAGACTCGAGTTTCGCTCTCATTAGAGCTCGTCAGTAGTGCATATCCTTGCCACTGCCGGGACTAGAACTCCGGCCACGCTTTCATGAGGCAACCGTGTTGACCACTGCGCCATTGACCTCACATTAGGCACGACCGAATTATCATATGTGAACGCTCAACCACTTTCGCTTGTGAGTAATGATCTGATTGCCCGATCGCCTCGAGAGGAGACACAGTAACTGTCTGTTAACTCCAATCGACGAACCTCTCGACTATGACTGCTGCTACAAATTTTGTTGTAGCCTGTTGCGATTGTTTGTTTGCATGTTGCTGATTCGATAAGCTTGTTTGATTACAGGTCAATGACCTGGTAAACTCTGTGATTATTTCGGTTTAATCCGTAAATGACCCCGAAGTTTTCACCACATTTCGCAAATTCATCTATCCACTGTTTCTTATGTACCGTATAAAAACGAATACCGTTAAATTGCTATAGTTGGCTAATTGAGATTGTGTAACTGATGTTAACGCATCTGTTTATGGCTTACTAACCTCTACAGCGGTTCTGACATGAATTGTGGTTTTCCATCAATTGCCGTTTTATGAATTGAACATCAGTAAAAACTGACCACAGCTGTCGAATTTCCATAGATCTCTTCACACAACAGGTTTCGAAAAGAAGGATTGTACTCAGGTTTCACTCTTGTTAGAGTTCGTCAGCAGTACATGTCCTTGAAATGGCTGAGCTCTGAACTCCGACCATGTTTTCATTAGATAACCGTGTAGACCAGTGCGTCACTGACCTCATACACGGTGCGACAGGATTATGGTATGCAAGCGTTCAACCACATTTGTCTGCGAGTTATATTCAGATTTGCCGACCGTCCTGCTATTTTCTTCTGCGATCAATGCCCAATTTATATTAACCAAAATCTCATACTAGGTTTAGTATTCGAAATAAACTACTATCTTCAACTTTGATGATTGGAAAGGTTAGTTCAGTCACGTGAGCTGCCCTGTTTAGTGTTAACCATTCGTTTTAACGTCGTTAATCTGTCTCGCATACATGGCAGTGAGAGGTGATCGTACAAGTTACTAATCGATTCTGAGGTCGTACAAAATCAGTAGTGCTACAAAAACAGCTCACAAATAGGGCCAATACTGTACATGAAGGATCACCGAGACTGTCTTCAGTGTTCAGTTTGACAAGCATATTCAGACAATCGTGCAAACACAAAAAACTTCCCCGAAGCAAAACCCAACCAGTGGATCGCGGTCACACATTGTGATGAAAACGGGTGAGAACTAGGTTCCGGATGCCAATCCACTTGAACTCCACATGCACAATGGCAAGAAGCAGTTTCCAGTTCGCCTACCCAAATGATTCTACCATTAAAAAAACCTGCGTCACGTACAGCTCCTCATCGACTAAATCTTTCTTACCTCACAGTAAGAGGCCGTATATGAGTGAGACGTCTGGACCAAATCCCTGTGGTAGTTAGGAGTCATCGTAGTGTACGTAAGGATGAAGAAGCCGCTAAACAAACTTAGAGTACGCCTGGAAACGAACAGATTCAATTTAATCGTCATGAGATGAAACCTGTCTTACTTGCCAGGGGCCACGTGAAGTCGGTCAGTTTTACGGACACGGTTGAAACTGTCATGTTTCTCGAACTGTGTACCCTAAAAGACCGTAAATTTTTTCTGTAAACATTTCATACATAATTTGACTAACTTCCACCTATTTCTACAAACCACATACCGATGACTTGTTAGCAGTGATTCTGTTTGGGGCTCACTGACACTGGCTCAGATTGAGAATGTACTGAAATGCAGACGAGGATTACGTAGGAGTCGCACAAAACAATGACAGCGCGTATGATGGGTTGCCATGCCTGTCGAACTGGATGCAGAGGGAAATCTCAGATATCAATCGATTATATTCAATACCTACACTTACTGTGTTGTGTGTGAATTCACGAGGAGTCTTGCTGTCCATATACGCACATAAGTACCTACAATCTGCTACGGAAGCTTCGAGATCACTTTTACGTAGGTGGATGGGATTAACCCTTTGATCAACCCTGAGGTGTACTTTCTCAATTATCAACCTTGTATTGTGTGTCTGATTTGGGGTGTACGTCATCTCAGGGACTGATAATCAATCGTCCAACGAAATCCCAGCCGAACTGTTTATTAAGTCGGATGTTCCCATTGATAACTGAGGAAGTAACCAAACGTGTCCACAGGAGTGACGGAATTTGTCCGGAAACAACATTATTCGCACGTGCAGCTCACATGATCCACTCACGCGACCTTATGAGTCTGATTTCTAGCAAAATGGCAGGCACGTCTTAGTAAGGTGAAAAAATATCCCTTAAAGCATTCGGATAGAGTTTCGGCTATCCCTTAGATGGTTCTTTTCACCGACTGTTTGACGATACATCATACCGGGCATTTAATGTCTCGTAGTTTTTCATTTAATATACACTACCCCGTCACACATTTTCGAACATGAGAATTTTTCAATTGCGCATAATATATTACCCCAAAGATGACTTCAACAGCATTCTGATCATATTCATTTCTACGCTGTGTGGAAAAAATGGAAGTGAACATCGTTCATACGAAGTTTCTCCACCTTAAAGCGCCGAAGTAGTTCAATCTAGTTTCACAAAACTGTGTTCATTACACTGGCGATAGTCAAGAAAGCCTAACATGAATAAATTCAAAGGAAGACCTTCTATGGTTCTTTGAAAGTCGAGAAGAGCCAAAAAGAAACTCTGCGTTCCAATGTTACTATAAACATTCTTGAATGGAAAGATGGACGAGTGTTACATAACCTTCGGTCTACATGGAATTCGCAGGCACATATGAGGCGAGCTACATTCCAAATTGAACATAATTCATATTTGATCGCAGCTTTCACACTTATCAAGACTATCCAGACAATCTTTTTCGGAAAGAAGCACTAGATCGGAAGCCTCCCGTTCATATATAATACGTTGGTCGTGCCTAATGTGAGGTTAGTGGTGCGGCAATTAACACAGTTGCCGCATGAAAGCTTGACTGGAATTCTACCCTCAACCGTGAGAAGAATACACTACTGAAGAGCTGCAACAAATGTGAATAGTGTTCGACTTGAAATTAATCAAATCCCCAACTACTTATCAGCAGTTTACGGATGTGTTGCCTGAGTAGCCACTCGCTCAGAACGAATAAAATAATTTATTCTCGGTGTGCGCATCTGAATAAACATTGTTAACGTGACAAAGGATGATCACCAATAATCCAACCAGTCCACATTTATCAGTGGTCATTACAGGCTGTCGTTTCTTGTCTATCCCACCCAACATCCTGTCATGAAACTCGATATGTCGAGAAACAAACGCTAAAACGGTTGGCGATCGAGTGGAATGTGAAAGGTGATTTGATGAGTCACCATTCTACTTCAGTAAGTTAGATGGATGACATCAACAATTCCCATAACACAACGGGTAACGATCGTCCGGTCCACACACGAGCTGACAAACAGTAACCAGCGAGCTAGTTTTCCAAATCACACCGACAAGCATTAGAGCTAAAAGCAGTTTTCACATAAATAGTCATCAAAAAATAAGGAAATATTGACGTTTTCGAAATCGAGTGAACGAATGAAGGTGACGTGAAAAATGTTGAATGAACGCATGATAAATTGCGGCTAGGTTTCTGTTCATATATCAAGTCGTTCCATTTTGAGGTCGTTATTCTTGTTAACTCCCCTTAATCGATTTTATCGCAAATATTTTAGTTTTCAGACTTCCTCCCGATGGTACATCACAGATTCAGGCGTACACAGACAGTCCTACTTTCTCCAGCCCGCACAGTTTCAATGAATTGAACGCTCCTTTGCAATTACGTCGTAGCAACAAATTTACAAATAATTCTGCTAGTTTCTCATGGAACTTAATTTGGGGAATGGGTTCTTCCATCTTTTCACTAGAGAGGACTATTTTTAGTTTTCTCTCATGATGTCGTGATTTGAATTCTACATACTTTTCTCTCTGACTACGCCCTGTGTGATTCTACCGAAGTAATTCAGGTCTGCCTAAAAGATAAAAACAGTTTGTTGCCATCACTGGCACTGAACTGCCGAAGCCAGCCCAGACAATATAAACTGGAGATACTTATGGCAATGACGCGATGTCCCAGTTAAATCGAACAGTTCTATCATGTCTAATTCCACATAGTATACCAATTTTATTTCGCACAGGTAAACGATAGCCAAAACTCATATCAGCTACCGCCGCATTGATGTCAGAATCAGTGGACAAATAAGCTATTCTCAACCCTAGCCCAATTAGCAAACGAAACTCGTCGAGTTCTGTCAACTTAATGTACTCAGGCAAGTGGAATACATAGGTGCCATATTGTAAGCAATTGGCCGATCGCTCGAATGCACAGAACGCAGTGCCAACTGAGCTTGTCCGAAATCCTGATCATGTGACAGCCACATAGATTTGCGACCTATCGTCCAGTCGATCACGGTGCATGTCCCGCTTGGATGACACGCGGTTCATGTCAGACGGCAGTCCGAACTGTAGTCAATACGGTTGGAGAGGGCATAAACATTCAAAGTTCAATGGTCTTCACCGCGAATCTTATTTGCTTGTGCGAAGGGACACGTTAAACTCCAGTGCGATAGGTGTGCGCTAACCTGAAGAATCCGCTGCGGTGACCAAACAACCGACAGTAGTCAATACGTGTATATAAAATACGGATATTGAGCATTGCCAGTTTGATGGGACCAGTAAGCAGGGTTCGAGCGGTGTAGCCGGACAGAAAAGTAACGGTCTAGGCTTTTGTTACACATATGCTGGTCTCCTTTGACGCCATTTTCAACTGATGATCGTTTCTGAATGGTAACTCCATGTAAACGGTCACTTTGGAGGTTAAAGAGATTGACGTCATATATGCGGTTCGCATGTGTGTGGCCACAGCCAAGGTGAGTTGAGATGTACTATGTCTATCTAGGAAGACATGTAGTATTGAAGGGGTGCATCGACTGACTGAGTTTTTGTGACCAAGTGGATTATTTTAGTCATGAAAGCAACGCATAGTATAATCGTCATGATTTAGACCACGTGCGACCAAATCACTATGGTTTCTCGATATGTATGCAAGACTGATAGCTCACTCAAACCAGACACTGAGAATGCATCCCAAACAAATGATGAACGTTTGTTACTGACCCAACGGACGAAACACGTCTCATTTTTTCGGAGGTTACCACAATTCCGCCGACTCCCTCAGATTTACTTGTCCGCGTCAACAAACATCATGGCACTTCACAAATAACTCAAAAACATATAACTTTCGGATAGCATTCGGTCAGATGAGTGTGTGCACATCGTAGTCAGATCACCTATGAGGGTGTTGCTTTCATTGATGTGAGGTGATTTTGATTAACAAATGAGCGACAGCAGTCTATGATCATAGCAGTGATGCGGCGGTTTGTTGTTTACTCGAATGCATATTGGTCCGAATACCAAAACCACGTAACTTTTTATTCCCTCGTTATGTCAGTTAATTTTGGCATAGCGTTTAGTGCGTCATGACATTATATCTAACAAACTGGCGTTATCACTTGATAAACATTCTCATAGTTAGTATCTAATTACAGATACTCACGGGAACACTCCGGTAGGCATCATATCAATTTACCTGCTCATTGTTTGTTAGTTAAGCTAGTTGTAGACATTCAACAACTGATACATCCTTACAGTTTTGTTATTGTCATTTTTTTGGTGACTATGAGTAAGACAGTTATAATTAAATATCCATAGCATACTTCTAGGCAAGTCCAATTAGCAATGAAAACGGGTTACGTCGAGCGAAAAATTATCCCATTTTGAAGAGTAACGTGGGGGCATGAAAGCAGCCGTACTGGAAAGTCGGACAAGAGTGAAAGAGAGCACACTTCAACATTATGACGGTCTAAAGTTGCTTCTAAGTGATCTTTGAACTGAGACGGAAGAGCGAAAACGGCTTTACCAAGCACTGATATCTGAACATACATGTAATTTTATATCAAATTATACTGAATGATCGTGATATTCGAGGATGACCGCGTGTCAATGGCTTGCTTAGACATCATACAACCATGCGGCGGGGGGGGGGCAGAAAGTTCATTTAGGAAGTCACAAAAATGGAAGAGAAGAGATTAAACCAATAAAAACACCTACTCCCAAGCTCGAACATTAAACATCTTGCAGGTAAATAATCGGGTTTCAAAACAAAATAAAAAGCCATTAACAAAACAACGTTTCTGCCGCTTTCAGTACTCTACACCATCGATTTCGCATGTCAGGGACGATTTGGCTACACAATAGCCGCATTCACGTTAACCAGCCTGACTATCACCACTTCTCCTAACCTCTCAAGTCGTCGTGAGCGGCTAAATCGAGGAGACCAATTTGATCAACAGTAGCCGAGCCAGTAGATGACGGATCTCATTTCCCTATGCCAAATCATCATTCGTCTACTTCGTGAGTCACAGCATTCGACATCCGTAGAAAGGGATTCGTGTGGTGAACGACCAACTGGAATCATTAGCAAATGGCTTACCCACGTAATGTTTAGTTATCACTGTTCTCCGTTGTTTTTACGTAATACATATGGAGTAGGCGGCGATAAACTGAACGAGTCTGAGGAACATTGGTCTAGGCTATGCCCATCGCGGTCAGTACAGATCACGGGAAAACAATTGAAGGACATTGTGAAAACAATAATTGGAAAAATAGCTGGGGACAAAAAACAAACATGAAACGACTTTTGCTTCTGTAAAGTAACCCAATGATTAATGTCCTGTACTATACTGTAAATTGAGTCTCATTGTGAACGCCTAGTTGGCTGTGATGCTCGACTAACATATCGGGATAATTATTCAAACGCAGCACACCTTTCAGTAACCATAATTCTTCCTCTATCGTTTCGGTCGTGCATATTTTCCAGGCCCTACAGAACAGTGTTCGAACTAGAGGACAATTGTAATTCATCGGTAAGACACTGACATAGGCATCAAGCAAAACAGCCAAGTGTGTGCTCTCACAATGAGACGTAAATTATAGCACACAAAAAATGAAACCAAAAACCTCATTTGAAATGGATCGGTACAATCGTGTACGTTGAAATTTTGTTATTAAACATGTTACTCTGACATAATGTAATTACACAAAAACATTGTCATACTTTTCGGATATCGTTTAACGTGTGGAGTTCCGGGGACAGACCACCATGTACACAAAGGAACTGTTGGTTGATCAAAGCAGCCAAAGGAAGACAGTCAAAAGCGGCCATACATGCTTCGTAAACGTTTTCGGTACTTTTCATAATACCTGTATCATTTGGAGAAGTGAAAATAGATAGAGATCAACAAGTTGAAAGTATACAAAATATATATTGATAGACAAAATGGAAAGACGTGTGACTCAGTGCTGTTGGAAATGAGTGATCAAACTGGAGTATACAAAATAACAGGCTTATCACAGTTATGACTCAATTAGTCATTGATATTGTCAATCACGGGGTAGAAACAGCATTTGACCATTCCAGTTCTGTGATGTGGTTGTATTGGGCACATAATTTGAGGTTGCCATACTACCAGGTACAGTAACACTTTGAACCAAGAAATTACATTAAAATAAATATAAAAAGTGGTAGTTAAGAACCTTTACAGTACGCATATGAAACGAAGGTTCAGACAACGATAAACTTCAAATCTTTAGCTGGTGTAACCACGTAATATATATTCTACGAGCGAGTAGTATGACAGTCTGGTTGATCATTAGGCGATGCATTCGTAAAAAATCAAGGTGTCCCGTGTATTCGAACCATACTGAAAAACGACATGGCTGTTGAGCTAAGAGGTTGCGCTAGTAACACAGAAATTTTTACATTAGAACAGCATTACTGGACCATTGCAATGCTCAACCAAACCACACGGGGGACGAGCCGCAACGACTGAGTCATCTCGAACAACCAACATAGGCATCAATCAACTCGGTCATCGAACATCGTAATCGTATTACTATGGCATAGTAGTTACTGATGAAGCGATCCACCTGACAAGAATACGGGTCTCGACTAAATCCGGACCAACGACAGGAACTGCATGTCTTTCGTGGTATGTAATCTACCAGTTGAGTTACCAGGCCGCAAATACGGATGAGAAAGTTTGCAATGCATAAGGTGAGTGAGTTAAAAATAATATTGCGTTTTTGCTACAATTGGGAGCGCAAACGAAGTAGGTTTAGGACAGTCAATACGAATCCAGTTAGTTGAGTGGAGCAGAGTCAAAAACGTTCACAGGTTGAGTGATCGTGGTTGATTTATGAACGAACTGCTCCCGAACACACAAATCCGTCCAAAGTAGTCGAATTCCGACCAGTTTTGTTGTCGACAGGATGTGACATTTGACAGCTTGCATCAATTTGATGAGGACGTGGCAAACAATGAGATACCACCTGTGTGAGTTGATAACAATTAAAAAAATAGGACAGAGTGGATGAACTGATGTTCTGTGTTGTCCTAAAATGAATCTAGGCTGAGCAATATGCGTATATCCTTTTTGTTAAGCGTCCAGTATTGCAACCTACACGGGACTGACCACAGGGAAAATTGAGTGAATTAATTAACAATGAGAATGTATGGCCGAGCGCATTACCATTCAGACTGAATGGCGCCGACCGTTTTGAGTAGAATGTGACAGGTGGGTTCGAACCATACTCAAGGACAGTATGGCCGTTTAATAGGTTACGTTGATCACATCGGTCAGTCGGCGGTATCAATTTTGCCGCTCCATCTCTTTGAAGGGCAACGCTGAGTAGATGTTTCCATGGGCCGTACTTATTAAGGAACGCGTCCGACTCTCTCACATTGATGTCGATGAATTTTCAAGGGTGGGAATTAGCATTTAGGGTCTCCTGTAAATTCTTTAGTCCTTTTCCATTGTGTCATTTATATGGGTCAGCTTTGCTGTGTTTGTCAATTAAATGTACAAGAGCACGCTTGAGACCGATTAGTATACAGTAAAGTATTCACCACACTATATTTTCTTCTTAAACAGGCTTCATTATAATGACCCACTCGACATTCGTATCACTGTCACTTCCAGAAGTGAAATTCCTGACTAAATTCCTCTTCCAGAGTGTTTTGCAGTCTTATAAAAAAAGGTTAACAGCTTCTGGTTGACTTCTAACCGATCCACTATATAGAACACATGGTCCACGTACCCTACCAGCCGTCATTTAATACTATACAACCGTACTAGCTAAATATGAGAGTGTGTACAAAATAGTTCTGTAAGCTGAAGCAAATATGAATTCCGGGAATCGACTTCATCAAAAACTAGTGACATGTGTCACCCAGTGGAGTGACACGAATTCAACATGGTCAACAGATGGTTCTTAAACGATTATTTAATACCCAAACTTCCCATACTCTGACGTCATAATTTATGGCTGAACAATCATTCGATCAAGACCTCCAGGTAAGCCCTATTGGTTTAACATCATTCTGCTATCAACAATATGCAACTGGCTACCGTGAACAGAACGCTACACCTCTCTAGTGAAAACAACAATTCCATTAATGATAAACAGATATTAAGTCCATCAATTAGAACGTCGGTCGAACAAACTGAACGACAAACGTATAGTAGGGCAAACACATTTGACGAACAGCNTACACCTTCAGGAAATGCAGCATTTAATGAAATTATTAACACAACCACACGATCACTTCATCCACGAAACTGTCGGGATTAAAAAGAGGATATCCCACTTAAGGGATAACAGATAACAAAACGTATGCATGGGTACGTGCACATACAGATTGGAATGTGGACCGATTTGAGGAGGCAAATATAGATTTGGAAAGATTAAAGCGAAGAGGCTGGTCGGAATCCGAAAAAAAAATCAAAAGCCAGTGACCTGTCTGCCGAGCCACAAGAGAGTCAATGAGACAAAAAAACGAGGGAATACCGCTACAATTAGACAACTGTTTCAAGAACATAGAAGAGTCTGAAATTTTTTATGACGCGTCCAAGAAAAATGAGAGCAATATAGTCAAAAAAGAGTACACATGCACTCATAAAATGGAATATACAGTCATACGGAGGTCAAAACGAATTTAGCGAAAACATGTTTAACCTGAAGAGACCATGTCACGTTGTGGCTAAATGTGATACCTAAACCCCTGGTTGTTTGAGATCTAGTGATAGACAGGTACTGCGGTACAGGGATTCCTTCAAGCTTTGATGCTGATTACATTGCATCACTACCATGTCACAGCCAATGGAGACAGACTGTCAAAAAGCATACACATTCGAAACGGATCACAGGGAACCAAGTGATATAAACAGAATAGATCGCAAATGACCGGACTCACTGTGCGGCTGAGTTGATTGTTGAATAAAAACAATTATTGAAGTTTACGGTCAAAACAAAGACAAGACAATCATTGTTATGTAACATTTACGGAAACAAACGCATATGTGATATATCCTCGATCAGTGCAAAATTCAATCATCCGAACAATGCAATGACGGTCGACGTAGAGAGATTGGGTACTACTGAATAAGTCACATAAAACATTTTAGTAAACAGCAACATACAAACGAATTCAGTGTCACTTCGTGACAATTATCACATATAAAGTAAGTTTGGAGAGGAGGGTGGGCTTTTTTATAAACAGTGTCACAGAGACGATTGTAAACTGGAAGTCCATCCCAATAAGGGACTTCTCATTACAGAGGACACCCATGGTATATAAAGAAAATGTTCCCAATAAACATGTTTCCGTCATGAGTAGGGGTGCCGATCCACGTAGTACTTGTAATTCAGTTGTAAGCAAACCGAGAAAACAAAAATGTTTCGCAAGCAGAAAAGTTGCAGTCACAGAATTCACGTTCAGGACAACATGAAAGATTACATACAATTGCTATCAGAAGTGAACAGAAGGCATGACACGGCTTGAACCCGTGTCCATTTTTATAAATTAATCTTGAGACAGGGTAACATTTGTTGCAGACGTCGTCCATTTGCAGATATAAACCGGTTAAGTATCGTTTGCTTCAATATTTGCTTTTTCCTAAAACGTCATGATTCCCATCGAAATTCAGTCTGTTTTACGAGCATTTAGGATCCATTGCACAAGATAAGAAATCGTTTCACTCTTCTATTTGTTACCTTCCACGTGATCGCGACAAACAGTGTAACCCTTGGCTGTCTGGTCAGTTTACATGGGGTGTAACTAACTGTAAACAGAGAGAGAGGAAGATAGACACAGAGGAATTCATGGCTGAGGAGAAACTGTTAATGGTTCTGACTAGGAATAGAGGGCGCAGGTTATCGAAACGGAATGTCGACCAAACAGAAAGATGACAATGAACAAGAGGGGAGATAAGGTCAAATGGCGTGGTGGATTGACCTGACATGTTCTCATTCGGGTTTTAAGGGAGGGTCCTTTCATTGACACAAGGTTGTAATAGAGAGCATATCGTTTCAGTTTCTTGTTAATTGGATCGTAGTTGCGCACAAAATGCAGACACAAACGGCCCTTACAATGGTAATTAACTGATAGATGAGAAACCGAATCAACTAATAGTTTGGAACGGTCAGAAAATAGGGGTCATTACAAAACGTTCTTAACTGTTGAGAGGAAAATGAGCTGTCTCTGTTACCAAACGTAGTGATAAGTCATGTGACCTTGAAGGANACTCCAGCTCAGAAGTTACCGGCGCCTTCAATTTAACGAGGTCAGTTTATCAATGCCACCTCAAATGGTTTTCACCAACTTATATAAGACTACTGAGTAAGTGACATAGGCAAAACCGAGAAATACTTGATCACCGAAATGAAGTAAAATGTGCCTAAATGGGTGCAAAAGATCGTTACCAGAGAACGGTAGTGTTGCTTCAACATGTAAACAGTCAGTTTTCTCAGTAACCAGACAGAACCAGCTTGAGCCTTTAGAATCATGTTACGTCATTTTGATCCAAGATTCGTGCAGATTGCTAAGGCGATAGCAACCAATCGACTCAGGTCAGCTCTCTGTGGTCAGAAACAACTGTTCGTGGGCTTCATCTTTTTGTAGACTCGCGACCTATCCGAAACCACTGATTGATTATCCACCCTCCTAAACGTTTGATATAAAAAACCGTTTCATGTTATTGTAAATTTGGTACTGATGAGTCAATACGAAATGCTTGCATCTACCAGTTTTCGTGTTCTAACGGTTTTGTTCAAAATGAGATGTCACAATTCTTCAATGGAAGTCTGGGAATAAAAAAAGCATCCGCGTAATTCGTTTCCAGACTCTTCCATCACACGCAATAGAGTAGAAGGTGCAGTAACAACTGTTGGAAACCTCCGCTTGCATGTGAGACTTAAGCTGTCCTAGGAATGCCCAAGTTAATCGAACTATTGTCAACAGATAGACCATTCTTGTAGAAAAGCCGGAAAATACACAACACAAAAACAACAGGATAATTCCTGATTTTCCCACAAAAACGGAACCCCAAACCAGTAACAACAGAATAATTACACATTCGAAATTACCATGCAACCTACAACTTTAGCAAGCAAACACCCGGCCATCATAAGGAAATAGTTTTTCTAACGTTGCTTCGGTATGGAATATGGCATTTCTCATCTTCTGACTTATGTAACCGACGAACGAGTACTATACGATTAAGCCGTTGATGTCAGTTTACAGCTAGGTTGATCAATCATATTCTATAGCCCACTCATTAGATGACTATCTGGTCAACGATGATGTGCTGTGGTTCCAATAAAAGTAACTTTTAAGCATTCACTACTCTTTATCTGGTCAACAAACGCAAGGAATATAGGTACTGGGATAGAGTGACACACTGTTTAGCTTCATCAGTCTCACAGATTAGCCGATCCGCGCACGGCATCATAGAAACGTTTCTGAACTAAAAAGTGAACATCATTCGATTAAGGAAAAAGTGTATGCCGATCAGTCTTGAAGTAGGTAGTGCATTCACACTGATCTATCCGTCCAACCGATACCAGAGCAAAACTGCATGTGGCGTTGTTCGACCGAACATCTGCACAACTGGTAGCATACACGGAAAGATCAATTTCTAACCACATGTTGTCATAGTAAACGAAAAATATGTAACCGGCCATACACTAACGTAGGTATTCTTCAGTAGATAAGAAATACATACTTATTAATCCCTCACCATTCCAAAAGAAAGTTTGGTTTATCTCCACATGACTTAAAAAAGCTGTTGAAAGTGCCTACTATAGAGGGGGAGTATCAAGAGGAGGTTCTTATGGACATTGAAATTTTCCTCACCTATCAGTAATTGAGCTTGGGACAACGAATATGTAGATGTTATCAATCGTTCACAGTTCGGTGTCTATCAAATAACTTTTCAATTGCATCCACAATCCGTAGTTACCTAGGGCAGCATCACCTGGCTCATTCAATTAGTAAGAGTGCGTACTCCTCGACTGTCGAAAAAGGCTGTTCAAGTAGATGACAAAGATCGTGGGGATTAATGTCATCATGAACAGAACCAATTCCTGCATACTCATACGTGAAGAGTGACACACAGTGAGCACAAAACAATATACCAGAAAAGATTCGAAGCTGTGGATGTGTACAATGAACCTGCATCCGTCGATATATAAATTGACTGACCAATCGGTTATACTACTGACCCATTTGATGTGTGGTATGACAGAGAAGCCCGGTATCGAGTAACAAGCGAACATTGGGCTCCTTTTACGGACCTGTGCCAATCGATCAACGTTGGTGATGTGAAATTGATTGATGTATAGTTCACCTTATAGACTTCGTTATAGCGAAAGCAAACAAGTTTGGGGATAAGTACTTTTTTGTCACAATGAGACTTTCATAATACAAGTATTCATTATAACGAACACACTAGTAACCTTAATATTCTATCATTTACAGGAACCTTTTATCTTGATTATCGTTTGTATTAATGACCTCCAATCATATTGCAATCTTCCCAACAGGTTTACAAGTGTAAGTGGGTCTGTATAGAAAATACGGGTAAGGCGGTCAATAGAACCAGGGACTCGGAGCGGCGACTACGTAAACGTTGACAACCAAAAGGTTCAAGATCTGCCAAAAAGCTGATCGTCTACCACATCCCTATAAACATATGCACATACACAGTTAGCATCCTTTAGGGAGATTATTTCTAAATGGAAAATTATTTCCTCCAGTCAAAACGTCCTTGTTACTGAAACCTCAAACGAGAGAGCATCTGATGACTGAATGCACCCAGAGGTGGCGTACGAAGAATAGTTGTCTTATCCATGATAAAACGTGAAGAACGGTCGGCGTAGCTACAAATAACCTTGATATCATTCTAATCTGTGTATGCTAATGTAGTCAACGCAGATGCTGATTTTTCGAATCGACTTGGTGCCATGAAACGGTACATACTAACTACTGGTGTACGTTCATCTGGTCGAGTTGGAGCGTCTTGTGCATCCGAAGGATTTATACAGGGTTTCTCCGTCTTATCCAACATCTCGTAAGTTACCGGTGACACGGTGGTAACCACCCTAGAATCATGGTCACCGGTTTCAGCCTGGTCGCTGAGACTATTTCCGCGTAGGTTTGAAAAGCTCGGCGGTGCCATGTCAGAATGTCATATGACGCCATAGTTGAAAACTTATATTGTTAACTCCGTCATATATGTGCCATTCATCTACATCAAAATGGTTTGAATGACCCTATCGAGAAGGTTGTAATCCGTAAACGACAGTTGTTGGCCACCAAAAGACGGACATAGATCATGAAATGTACAACAAAAAATGAACTCTGCTAGAGTATACATTTTAACCATCGAAATCAAAACGGTTTCCAGTAGAGCTAACTGGATATTCTACTACGAATTCGTAAAGTAATGAAATGCGTCGTAGAAAAAATGTTAGGAGAAACCTCATATCCTGAAGTTATAAAACTGTGGTATCATGAGCAAAAGGAAGCAAACCCAAAAGCTGTCGGTTTGAACAAAAGTTACAACAGGTCATGTGACTGCCCTCGAAAGGCAGGAGAAAAAACCACAAACAGGAAATTAAAATTCAAAAACCACAGGGGACCAAATAAAAAATGGGCATTCTCCAAATACTATTCACATTCGGGTGCTATGCCAAGTTCGGGTAGACAATTGTGTCGACACCTATGCAAACGACTGTCGTGTCTCCAAACAGTTAAGAGCTAAAGAAAGCTGCTTTTGCCCATCGATGCCTATATGCCCTATACGACAAGCATATAAGCAGTTGACCTTGACCAACACCGGATGGGATCAGACTGCACCAAAGTGCACGTCCGTTCCTCCCCTTGATCGTACCTGTCAAAGTACATTCACGCCCTCTTAATCGCAGTGTCTTTAACTGACGCAAACAGTTGCAACAGCAGTCGTTAACCCAGTATAACATACCCGCGTTAGGTTAAGCAATAAAAACGAATTAGAGAGTCCGAGCCAGTATGAACACGGAGATAGCCTGACAACTTTCGTTCATCCTCCACCGATTTATAGAAAACTGGTTAATGAGACCCTGAATGACATCATCAACAACAGCTATCCACTCCAACTGATAAAAGCGATCAATCCGAGAGACAATCAACAAAAATTGAAAAAAAAATCACCTTATCGTTCACTCTTCATACAGCATATCTTCGCGGTCCGAATTGGCACCGCATGGAACACCCTTGTGAAAGTATCGTCATAGGGTCTATTCTGGATCCTTTTGAAAAGCGGCCAGATAAGTGACTTCTGACCAGGTTATCTAGTCGGGGCCCTGAATAGAGTCACTTTACTTTCCACTTCATGTGCCCCGTCCTTCCTTCCACAACACTGTCATTCTCAGTCTTCAATC
>LOND01000211.1:126578-149108 GCA_014220965.1 Paragonimus kellicotti
GATCTGACTAGATGTGCACTGAATAAATCAAGAAAGAGAAAGAGATTGTTCACAGATCCGGTTGAATGAAAACAAGCCTAATGGCGCGTACCATATCAACACGAAATTCGTTCAACAAACGGCACAGATTCGCACAATAGGAGAGACACCTGAAGATGCAACACAAACACACACATGAACACGGCAGCAAAAATGGAACCAAACATTTCATTTATCTGATAACACAACAGACAATCACTATATACGCATGTAGGGTTAGCCTCCCCGCTTCCTTACACACAGCATCCGCAATCTGCTCACACAATCTGTCAGGCTGTCAGTTAATTCGTCCCAACCAAGCTAAGTAAGAAAATGAGTAGGTCACTCACTGCCCCCCCTGTAAATGGTATGATGAGGAACGCAACATTAACAAACGAATACCATCTGCACAGCTGAAACAAATCGATCCAGAGCGATCCGTATGGTTCATTATCATCATCCAGGCAGGTGCTCCACATAAGCATCCACGGGATCTTTTCAACTTGAAAATTCTTTTACTAAAAGGAGCATACCAGAGTTTAAAGTTTTTTTCAACCCCGCATGATCTAAACCTTTTTCATGTTAATGTATTTGTATTTCCCACCGACTGAATTGTTCTTCAGTCGACTTTTCTAATCTGCTAACGAAACATTTTAACCTTTTTTGATAGATCAACGGAGCAGTTGTCCAACGGAAATGGTACTTTCGTTTCAGTCTGAGTTAAGTTATCGCATTTTAATAATGTAAAGTATGTAAACCGTTGACCCTCAAAGTTTGTTCGATTCTGACCATCTCTATTATTTTGATTTTTCTAGATGTACACATCCACGCTTTCAACCGGAGATCCCGTGCTTGTGGTAACGGTATTTTGTTATCCGTTATATAGCATGATACTGTATTGACTGTAAAATAACATTATTAACGTTTTAAAGAATATAACTGTTAAAGACGCAGTTGTTTAAATGCTGAATATACACCTCCAAGGTGCATAAAACAATTATTACCCTTGATCAATATACACAGATATACGTAAGTAAACTCCGAGATCAAGTCGAATGGGAAAAAAAATCCACTTCTAGTGTAGGTGGTCACTTAGACAAGGTTTGACATAGATGTGCTGTGGACAAACCGATAAAACACGAATGCACCCAATAAAAATGGCACACTGGAGCCATCTTTATCGTCAAACCGAAACCAATCGCATTTCCGAACGAGTGAGCAAATCCAAATAGACAGCTGAAAGTTGAATTTTCAGTGAGTAGAGCTTGCTCGTTACCCATAGAACCGATCAGGCCACAACGTTGATCCAAAATTGCAGTAACCTGGCCATCTTGCCGGTAGTTTGTGAGCCAAATGTGTGGTAATCAGTCAAGCCCCTTACTTGTACCTGCTCTGATCACGTGATGTCAGGAGCATGTGAACCAGTTCCTTTGGTAAGGTTTTCGTTCCGCGAAGAGCAGGTGAGTGTGCGAGGGACTGACGAAAGTCTTAAATAGTCTAGATATGTAGTCAAGCCCCGTATCAGACGTCCAAAGCGCATCATGCAAACAGACTGAGGAAGAGGAGCATGGTAAATAACTAACGGTGCCATTGGCTTCAAATGCAGCGTCGTTTTGATGAACACATGAACTCAACGCCAATCTATAGGAATTGATCAACGGACATTAAAGATAACTCCGTGAGTAATATATGCGAAAATGAACAGGGCTAATTCATTAAATACGCATCACGTACAACAACTTTGATTAATGGTTGGAAATCGTACTTCTTGAGCACATCAATGACAGCATATTTGTCTCAGTGATGCGAAAAAATAATCCAAACAAAAAATACAACTTTTTTCTTGTAAAAAAAATTAAAAGGCGAAATCAGAAGGAGTTTTTGCACAACGTATTCCTCGAGGACATTTCGCTGCTTCTCATCAAGTATATATTGCGGGTTTATATAGCAAAGTTCAATGGACATTGTGAAGCTAAACAACAAAATCAACAAACCACACAAACACGCACATCAATGCACATCAGTTACCAGGGCAATCTGGTACTGACGAACAAGTCTTTCTGTACGCAGAGAGGGTGGCTTCCATTTGCTAATTGCTACCGCCTCCGCGAACCGAGAAGCCTTCGATTTTTTGTTGCGTAACATATCCGAAACGCCTTCCTCAGGTTCACTTGGGGTCGACATGTCAACAAGTGTCGAGTGATCGATGACGCCGGTTCCTTAAGAGTAATCACATTCTGACCTGAGTCCGATATTGTGGTATTTATGAGCGGTTTGCGGATCAAAAATGAAATCCGCTCGTTGACCCAACTGCACAATTGTCGCTCTGTTCTGCCCTTGTAAGTGGTCCGACAATCACACAAGAAGTACGAAAAAGATGCATGATTTGACGTTCAGTGGTAGAGGTGTTTTCAGTGGTGGTGTAGGGATTCGTGCACCGGTGAATGGCATACCCACTTGGGTTGTATAGAATGTGCTTCTCACATCCACCGTGAAACGGGTTTCCAACAGAGTAGTAATGTCATCACTCTTGTATGGCAAACGGAGGTAGACATTTAGTTTGGGAGCTGTTGAAGCCATCGCGACAGTTGGCTTTTGTTTGCTGAATTTCTCTACAAATGCCGTCATCTATTAGCGTGGTTCTCAACGACGACATCTCTTTGGCTAGTGTTTCTTTTAAAACGATTCGTCTTGCACGATATAACAAAGTTCTCACTAGACTACGTTGTTGCATGAAGCTGGGAAAGTTCAGGTAGTGCCTATGCAAGTGTGCTTGCGGTAGACGGACCGCAGTACGGAGCTCAGGAAAAAGGTTGCCCTAAATGGCACCCAACGCGGAGTTTCCGATTCAGCAATCCCTTCCATAGAACAACGGAGTTCGACTTACGATGTCATCCATTTAGAACCCCTAAGAATAAATGTTGTCCTGTAGTTAGTAAGCAGACAGTTCTACTTAAGGATCGCGTATACTTCCATCTATTACAGTAGAGAACGGAATAACACAGTTGCACAGGTGTATCGTAAGGAACAATTGAGTCCAGTATTGAAAAACGACATGGTATACGATAACAAGCAAACAAGTTTGGTCGTAAGCGAATGGTCAAGCAAAAGAAGGCAAAGCGTGGGGGAAAAAACTATCTTACTAAACGCAATAAAACATATCAACACAGGGTCATGGAAAAGGAACGTGGTTCCAGCGATGGCGAACCAGGAGGGGAGTTTACATGCCGGATTCAATAATAAAAATGACTTGTTGATAAAGGTGAGGCATCATATCCACCTCCACTTTTAGCACCCATACTTCTTGAGGCACAATACAACAAAAAAACGCCTATACTAGCAATTGCAGATAAGAACATGTTGCACGAGAATTCAACTTCGTAACTGACTCTATTTTCAAGTAGTCACGTACATGACAGAAATGGAAAGTGAAGTTTACATTTGAGCAAATGATGTTACGTCACATTTGCAGACAGATTTCAGGGAGTTGGATATCGTTTGACTGTTCAAGTGTAAAAGGGGAAGCGATCGATGCGACCAACATTCGAATCGATCATTCTATGATTGATCATCGACATCTTTGATGGTGAACAAAGTCAGTTCAATCCACTGCCTTCAAGGTGTCTCCCTACTAACTTTGGACTGTTATCACTGCAATAATCCCGATCACCCGAAACACCAAATATAACGATAATATGGTCAGTCTCAAAACTTGACACCTCTGCAGCATATGTCAACTATTCACGGACGAAATTCGAAGAACAACTGATAAACACTCACTGTATATCAATTCCTATCCTCACCAAGAACCAAACAGCTCACTCATCAGTGGATGTTTCCGGGTCCAGAACAGCTCAAACAACGATTTGTCACTTCGAAGTTGCATCAAACGATCAAATATTTTTACTCTTCGTAGAAAGTTTGAGGAGCAAGCATAGTGTGTAAAACGCCTGCTGCAAACGTTGCGCAGTATTTCTTGACATTACAAAGTGCGTTTCGATTCGGTGGATCGCACTCCTACCTTTTTTGGCGGGTTTGCTAGTTTTTTCGCTTAAAATGCAAGTGGTGTACGCGACCAGATTACATGTGAGCTTACGGTCGCGCTTTATTCCCATAATTCATCCCAGGAGGGTGTTTACATAGCGAACTTATTTTGACGGGTTGAGAGCACCCTTGCCGGGAGTGTACGTTAAGTGTTGTGTTTTTCATCCCATTTTTTTTGTTTAAATTCTGTGCATGAGATATACGATGAACGATTGTCTGAGGCACTCACCAGATACCTTGCCGTATGATCCTCAACCTGATGGACAGGCTGACTGAAGCTATCTATTATTGCTTACGACAAGGTGTTGCTGTTTAACAACTTTGAGGAGGCACAAACAACGCTAAACGCTACTTCGCGTTCTGCTAAGTACTACGGAATGCGCTTTGCAGACCTCAAAATGCAAAGTGCTTCTGTGAGATTACTGTGATTACGTAGATCTAATGTTAGATAATGAAAGCACTGGATGGTTTTTGATCGTACTCTGTATTCGAAGTGGCAGTGGGGCGAATGAAAACAGAAGCGGCGTATCTCACTGACGGCTGGGTTACGATATCTACGAAATTCTTGGACAAGTCCTGGTAACAGAGAGGTATCTCTCTGGAGCTTAGGGGTCGCGTATATAAGACGACGGTGAGGGCTGTATTACTTTACGATAGCGAAACGTAGCCACTCAGGGTAGAGAGGATAAGATGAACCGTCTTCAGAATAGTTTGACCGACCGATTTCTGTGCTCAGATGCGCCTCGTATCGGGTGACACCAGCGACTAAGCAACGACGAGGTTAGGAAGCGGGTGTTTGGCACTGATTGTCAAACGAGTTCTTTTGTTCAGTCGCTGCATTTAGCACAGACTTAGATGGCTAGGTCATGTACTAGCAATGCACGCTAGTAGTCTGCGCAATGTTAGAGCAGTTCTTTATCGCACGTTTGCAGGAGCGACTGGCGCAAGGTGCGAGGTGGACAGATGATGACCTGGCGTAGACAAATGAAATCGTTCACGAAGGGGTTGGTCACTGTAGGTCGGGTTCGTCTCCCGGGCTGGGGCCCTCGCGACTCACAGAGTCGGTGGCTTGAGACGTTAGGTGAGATGGCGGCTAATCGAGCTCAGTGGCGTGAATGTTGTCGTTGTTTGGCCGAGTTGTCTGTGAAGTGAGTGCACTTAATGATGCGGGGCAGTGAAAGCCGTAAGGAAGCTGTCTTGCTGATGACGCCTTACTTTCACTCACAGCTCGGTTGTTTGTAAGGTGTAGGCACCTTGATGTTGAATGTTTGAATATAGACGTAGCTATTTTTAGTAGTTAGGTCCCTTCCCCTTCTGTTTATTTTGTTTTCTTCTTGGCCAGGGTTTGCTTTTTTCTTTTTCATGGTTGTATGACAGTTAAGCATCAATGAGAACCACTGATGTATTGCTGTCTATGATAATGATGATCAGTAAATACTGGAAATCGTAGCGCCCATCAGTTTATTTTATACCTTTTAGTCTGAAACGTCTGTAAGTATTACCGGCATTTCCGTCTCCATCTTTTCATGCTTTTATTAACTATGTTAGTTTCACAAGCTAGCATTGATGTTCAGACAATCCTCGGAATTATTTGGACTGACAACAATGTTTACCCTCACCTACGACCCTTCAGCAAAGCATCATGATTGCATATCCACGAAAAAAAGCTGCCATCGAGAATCACTCGCTAACACAGGTCAGTTAAGAGTGGGCATTGTACTCTAAAATAACAAGTGCAGCTTTGTTGAGACCCTAGTACTAATCATCGGCGCACGTCTATTCTGGCAGTCCTCATTCACTGCGTCGTACTCATACTGATCCGGTTCCATGAGACTAAACATTCTCTTTCTCGAGAAGAAACCTTTATAGAAGAGTTTTTTGTTCCACCAGAAGAGGCTCCTTGTTGGGAGGAGCAAAACACCACCAGAAAGTATAGCACGAAAAAGTGATTTAAGCATAAAAATCCTGATGCCTTCAGAAATAATCCATTTTGTGAAAAGACTGAAATAACCTAAAACATACGTTAGTGTCTGATGTGCTTTGTTAGTATTCTGACACATTTACTCTCTTAATCGATTGTTCCTATCAAGTATGATGGTATGGACTTTACTAAATAGTCGAGTTGAGTAAATTCAATAATATTATCCGGCAAATAGTCACACTTGTCGATTAACCTAGATAAGTGATTTAACTTCGATTACCCGCATTTTAAAACTAACAAAAATATTCCTAAAATTTAGATTCAAACAGTTAAGTAGTAGCCCCAAAAGTCCAAACTTTACCCCGATATAAGAACTGAATAAGATTTATTATAATCAGCAAGGAAACTTATTTTCTAGGAGGCATAACAACTTGCCTTATCAATTTTTGTGACAGTTATGTTGTAGCGTTTTCAGTAATCACCTGAGTAAACTTGTCACTGCCTACGGTGCCTTTGATCGTGTACCAAATGACAGGATGGGTAGTTAACCAGTGCATGAGTTCTGTTGGATTACTGTTTCGTTACTGTTTGTTAATATCTGTTGTCAAAAGAAGTCTTTCAGTTTAATATACTCAAAATTATCCGCATAGAGGATAACGGATAAAAACTAAATCAAACAGTTACTATTCCTTAAAACAAATTTACTTATTTATCGTTTTCGCGCAGTTAACTGTTGGTTATACTCACGCACTTAACTGTAAAAAAAAACGTTTGCGCTTTCTCCAAAACATCCATAGTTAACGTTGAATGTCATTGATGAGTTTATCATAAAGTACTTTGGCAGCAACATATACATAATGATCATCGTGTTTTATAGGTCTTCTTTTCATGAATGCATACTGTTCACAGGGGCACTGATGCGTTTATCAACCACAGTCAGTTGTGGTTCTGTACACACTGTAACGATTCGTCAAACCAAAGTGCTAAACGTTATTATTCCGAATAGTTTCAATCAGTTCCAAATGTGTATCAATAGTGACAACTAAAGTTGCTATTGATTTCTTGGTTTATCAGCATGAAAATAAAAAGTTGAAAACTGCCATGAAAGAAAAAGTTGGAAACACAATTAATCTGACGGCAACTGTTAAAGCCAGAAGATTACGAACAACATAACAAAATCGAACCGCCAGCCGCTAATGAAAATGGGTGAGACGGATATGAAATGACAGTCGGGATTAGGGGCAAACAACACCAGCTAAACAGGACAGAATGAAAAGCGAAGTGCGGATGATTGTAAACAGAAACCTCATCACGATGTGGACTGGAATTGTCGTTTGAAAATGTGAACGCATATATGTGCAAATCAAACTGAAGGTTTTGTCTTACTGAAGGACTTTTCGCCACAATAAGACAGTGTTCAATAAACAAGAGATTATGCAACACTTAGAAAGAGGTTCGTCGAAATTCACTGAAAGAGCTCATTGGAAGAATTTTCTAGAATTAGGATTTCAAAGGTATTTTTCCGTTTACATGAACTTCACCAGTGGTCCTTCCGGTCAGATTGTAACGAAAAGTTACGAGAGTGAAACCATCAATTTAGGTAGCAAGTTGATTATAGTAAAACCAAATAGAATACAAAAGGTCTATTTATATTCCACAAACGTTATGCAGTTAGATCACGCATTATTTCCACGCTATTGAGGAGTATTCGGAATATTAAAAAAAATCCATGCGAAGAAAAGTTACCAACATTACCTGGCCTCAAAGATGAAAAATCACGGTTTGAGTTTTGGGCAACACCGGAGTGCACAAGTTGCACAAGGCTGAACGTCTAATATGCAGTTCAGTTAGAGGTGTGACATGTCATGTAAAGCGGTTGACATCTTTAGTAACTGTTCCGAGTGCTCAACTGTTAGGTTATCGATATTGTTGTGAAGAACTAGAAACTAGTCAAAATCTACTCAACATTCACTACAATGTGAATACACTCACTGACGCCATTCACTTCTTGAATTCGGACTTACTTTGCGGTGCATCGAGTTTGTCCATGAAGTGTTAGTTTAACAAGGTTTGATATCCTATGTATACAATTACAGAGAGAGAGAGAGAGAGATACATTGATAGTATTCAGGGTTGATCGCGGATTTCGTTTCAGCGTACCCAGTTCAGCTAGCCTCCCTCAAAAGAAATAGAAATTAGAAATTCAGTCCCTACAGTGAGTGAATTTCACAATGTTAGAATGAAACCGTTTTCTTGTAATGAGATTCTCTTACTTACACAAGAAGTTTAGTTTGATCAAGTTGTGCAAGTGATAATTCTGAACTTTCATTGTTTTGGACAAATAAGGCAAATCATCATATTTGATTTGGCAGCCAATAGGCAGACAACAAATTACAATAGACTTCGGAATGAATTGGAACTCGTCCTGTTTATGTACCCGGAACCAGGAGGCAAGAAAATTGGATAACTGTCAGCAATAGACTGTATTACGACTAACAACATTCAGTAATGTTGACGCTGATGAATGATATCCGTCTGACTTCGGAGACTATGAATTATTGCGATTCTGGAGACGAAAACGTACGATAACTCAGAGTGACCTGGTCATCCAATTTCCTACCTGTCTGTTCCATTTGTATGTAATTTTAGAGAATCACCATTAACAACAACAGCACATCAGTGGTTTGACACGGCAGCACAACTAGGTGAAGTGGAAAAAGAACAAAGCAAAGGTTGAAGAGAAAAAGAAAGGCTTTATAAAAAATGCCTGCGTCTAAGCTCAAACTTGAAGCACAGGGTGCCAAACCACGAAGGGAACTATCAAGTTGCATATGGAGTAGAGCGAAATATGTAAGGCGGTTAGCTCTTTTAGAGTTGTTACTTCTTCAGTTCAATAAATCCATTTAGGTCACGAGTGCCTCAGTCAAAAAAGATGGTCTTCAAGCTGCTGAACTTGATTAACTGCTAGTTATCCTAACATCTCTATCCGTTGATTACTTAGGTCACGATCGAATCCAACCTACTACGGATAGCCGCCCATTGGTTACTGCCCCCAGTTATCTCCGTCAAGCCATCGGTTGTCCATCTGAAACGCAGGTTAGTCAGCTGTGACATACCTAGTACACATGCCAACCACTTTAAAATATGCATCTCTAAAAACTGGAAGGGAAAATCCGTTAACTTCGATTAAGCCAACTAGTTGCAGTCATCCGGCGATTGGCGGTGATAAACCAATGAATTTGGCATCAGTAATGACAAAAGCACTGACGAAACAGTTCCTGAATTTATGCCGAGTTGTCTCAGAAGGTTCTCCGAGAGCTCCTGATAGGCTTATTTTTTTAAATCTCACCAATCAAAACCACCGGAAACGAGTTAGTATTTGTCTTGACACAACAAGCGAGTGACCGGTTGCTGGAGAAGTCGTAGTGTTTTTCCATTCAATCTGCCCAACACAATTAGCACCAGAAAGTTTGAAAGTACAATTGCTTTCCTCACAGGCCGATTGTTAAACAAGGCTAACGAACGCAGGTTGTGCATCTAGCTACACTGGCGAATATCCGAGTGTATCCAGACATAACAGCCATGAGCGATGGGGCGGCCCCTGAAGACGTGATGAGTACTTTAGTGTCGAATAGCTCGTAAGCTATAACCAGTTTCTCACTGTACTTATGATCAGTCTTACAGGTTGTACACTACCCGTCACTGATGAGAAGAAATTTTGGTGCATTGTGAGTAACAAAACAGAGAATGAGAAACTGCAGAGACCTGAACGCTTACCGCCACTGGGCTGCAAGTTACACCTTCGCCACCGGTATTCTAGTGAGTATCAGCATGGAAGTAAGAGGGCAAGCACCACAAACCACGAACAAGACCCGGGATTAATCGTTTCAGACTGCTCTGAATTGTATCTAAACTGCATCTTGATAGTTAATAGAATTAACGGTATTTATATTGCTTAACAGCCTGTCAAGGATATTGTTTTGCTCGTCAGTGCGCCTTACCCTTCAGCTACCTAGCGAAACCGGTTGCCCGCAAAGAAAACTGCTCTTACTATAAAAGTATAGTGAGGGACGACTGAACAGGTGACAGTAGCCCGTTAATCATTGTGGACAGACGGGCTGCTTAAAATGGTGTCTTAGTAGTAACACATGAAATACTCCGCTAAACGTAGCATCGGTGACAAAATTCACTCGTGGAAGTAAATGAGTTGCTTGTCCGATTTGTAAGTAAAACCGATGTGGCCAGCGGCCTGTAACCAATCAACAGCACCCTCACCAGTCTGTCACGACGGCATCGTCAGTTAAGGATTACAAGCACAGGATCGGCGTACACATTCAGAAAACCAGGCCGAGCCTTAAAACACTTTAGTCATCATAAGCGTTCCCATCAGGTGAGACTGCACTCGACCTTTCACACTCGTTTTCAATTGGCTGTTGCATGCAACAAGCTGAAGTGTGATGGTTACATGATTGACAGGCTGTGGTTGGGTTTCCGCTATCCAATTATTCCTTCAAAATACTCTAGCAGTTCCTTCACGTGTGTGCCCCTAAAAGTGATGACTTGCCCAATCCACTTTACCGAAGTCAATGTCCGTCATTACTTCCGGACCGTTCACAAAATAGTCAGAGGCACACAAACATTTTCGGCGTCCTCCAAACCGTAACCTTCTTCTTGTGCCTAGCACAGATAAATAGTGCACTGCGCTTCACAACACTTTGAAATAAACGGTCATTCACACTAGCTTAGCTCATTTTCAATCGGACAGTACACACACGTACACACAAATAAATACATACATACATGCATACAAACGATCAGCCTAAATTCGAAGATGTCAGTTTCCGATGATTTTAGGGACGCCAAGGACCACTGTGGAAAGCAGAGGAAACAAAATCAGGACAGTATTTTCCGCATTCATCTTGAAACGGCACACCGCACAATTATACCTCAGAGTGTTTCCTATCGGAAGTGTAATCAGTTAGGCGGTCGTCGAGTTACAGTGAGCGACGCTTGTAAATTTCCCTGATAGCCTGGGCAACGTGCATTGCAGTTTTTGACAACAGTAGGCTGAGCAGAGACGGGAAAAATCGTAGTGGAGCCAGTGTTTGAACAACAAACGGTGTAAAATCGTGATCTATGCATTCTGGCGTTCTACCCAATCGACTAATCGCCTGGGGCTTTCCCAGGTAAAAGCTGGCAACCAATAAGTTATTTGCGCAACTACAAACACTGAGCTCACATGTTCAATGAGAACTTGAACGAAGTGGAACTACGATGAACAATTGGGAGGTAAACCGGCGAGATCACTAGTTTGACATGATAACTGTTAGCACTTCCTTGTGACACAATGGGTGGCATAACAAACTGGATGTTGTCCCAACCCGGACAACTCAAGTGGTTACCGTATGTTTCTTACCGTCAACACGGCCGAGCTCGACTCGCAGTTTCCATTAATAAGGTGTATATATAAGTTAGACAAACAGGGGCAAAATAGGAAAAAAACGCTAACCAGTAATGGGAGCCTCAAGGTCCAGCATCGTTTTCTCCGAGCGGAGAATGGTGGATGTCTCACTGATAATACGGAGAATCGCCTCCTCGGTCAATCGACCCTCGGCGAGCAAATGCGGTCGAAGTACATCCAGCTGGGGGCGTCCTTTGGAGTCAAAGATGGTTACTGAGGGCATCAATTTTGTGGGTGGGGCGGGCAAACCTACAAAGAAAGCGTTACGTCGGTCAGAAAGGTCAAATTAACAGAGCATTGCATTTTAGACAGCCAGATGATTTCCAACTTTTACACCACGTAATACTGGTTGCCACGTGATATACAAGGTCACGTATGAGCAGGATACATTTACGATACCTAAACCTGAAGAAAAGCAGGCGCGACAGTCGGGCTTAAACCCACAACCGTGCGCTCCGTAGTCGGACGTCATTAGCATTGAGCTATTGCGAACTCATCGTACGGCGCTTACAGTGAAAATAGCGGAGCGAAAAACAGAAGTGACATCATTATGGACATGAACAATAGTTCTGAAACTGTTTGCAACGAAAATATGCTTTCAAAAGCTTACCAAACGTAAAAAAGGCCAAAACATTGTAAACCGTCAATCTTAAGAATATCAAGATAACTACGTTTTTTTAATGTGGAAACGTGGGGATTTTTTCATCGGTTTTTGCTGTTTGTAATAAATCTACTGCAACAGCCTGCAGTTTAACGAAAGTAAAATTGTGAGCGACCAGAGTATAATAGATGAAACCAGTCACCAAATTTACCCAAGAACGAGTTCTCCATGTCTAACAAGCGTACGAACTGACCAATGGAGCCTATTTTAAGAGACTCAGGGGAAATGCAGGAAAAACAACATGAAAAGCCCTTTTGCACAAGACAAGTATGCGAAATGCAACTGTTTTATTTTTATCGCAGGTGCGTGGAGAGAGACGAGTATTCATCTAAATGCAGTGAACAGTTTTGTTCCGTTTGTCTAGCTTAGTTGATGAGCACGGTAACAAAAGTATCTAAAGTCGAAGAAACAGCCTTATACTGTCAACAACTCTCACAAAGAACTGTAAAAACAAAGTTGTCAACAATATCACGGAAGATAAGACAAAGACAGAGTGACCTTGTGGATTGACAGAGGCATGATTGGAAACGCCAACCCTTAAACATGGGTAAACACAAACACCCACGATGTATTTCAGGACAGAATTGAAACAGCCTTTAGGCCCGTACAGACAATGATAAAACGCCTGGATAACTATACCGGGATCGGCTTTCCAGCATAAGCCAGTGGATGATAGAACAAAAGCGTTAAATTCGAATAGTTATTTACAAAGCTCCTCGTCATTAACGTCAGTGAATTTTTCAACACATGTTGTCTTAGTTGGCCGACAGATCACAGTGAGTCTGTCTTTCAATGCAAATTTCAGGCACGTCTCCTACAAAACGTCCTACGTCGGATAGAAGTAGAAGTTGATCCTCAAATTATGCACACACACACACACAACGTACTTTATTATGTGTGCCTAGCAAAACGACAAACGACAAGATACCCTAGAATACAACGGTGACCAATCAAAGTCACTGATACAAAAGGTCAACCGCGACGACAATGTGCCAATGCAATGCCCATCTATGAGACCATGCACTCTAATCAGTGGGCGTAAGTCATCGTCAACAACGGTAAAATGCAATGCAGTTTATATATCATTTATTCAGTACTGATTACGTTTACTCAGACATCTGTTCTTGCAAGTTGAACATCACCCACAATTGATCGCAACTGTCGCATTCCCATAGACTTTCCAGTCGGCCCCTTTCGAAAAGAAGCACTAGACTCGAGTTTCGCTCTCATTAGAGCTCGTCAGTAGTGCATATCCATGAGGCAACCGTGTTTACCACTGCGCCATTGACCTCACATTAGGCACGACCGAATTATCATATGTGAACGCTCAACCACTTTCGCTTGTGAGTAATGATCATCTGTTCTTTCGCTACTATTATTTTCGTTGGTTCAATTCTGTTCAATCATAAATGTGCGTTCCCAGCGCAATTCGATTTCGAATGGCTCAGTTGTACACCGAAGTAAAGTTACCCAAGGAAAGCATTCAGACTTTGTCAATAATAATTCCAAGAAGTTGAACTTTACTTAGAAGTCTATAGTTATAACTTTTGAAGGAACGTCATCACAAATCAGTCAAAAATATGATTCACTGCAGCTTCTGATAAGTGCGTCTTTCAGAAACATGAACAAATCGAAGTTGATACACATGAGGCAAGCACAATATAAACTTTATAACGTTTTATATCAGCCTTGTATACTTGAAATAAATAAACCTCGAATCAAAGTAAAGGTCAATATGTAAGCGACAAGAACGAAAGTGTTGGGGCACAACCATTCTGGGTTTCAGGAAATGACGCACAGAGAGCGTCCAATCGCTCAAAACTGTCTCCTTCAAGACAGTCGACTTTATCTGATAATCTGCTTGAATGTACAACAGAAGAGAGTTTCATCCTCATTAAGGGGTTCTACAAAACTAGGTAAGAAAAGGCGATGTGAAATGTATCAACATTCAGCACTTTGTTCTTTTGCTAGAGGCATGCCTGTAAATATAACCGTAAACGCGCGATAACTGCAGTCAAACTGATTGACAATGATCTCACAAGAGAAACATCACCATCACAAACACTAACGCACCAGTGGCTCTCGCTGATTCTCAAATGTCAAATGTCAGGCCCTAGCCAAGAGAAAAAATAGAGGGGAAGGTGGCCTAACTACTAAAAAGTGACTACGTTCATATTCAACAACTCAACACTACTGTGCCTACACCTTGCACACAGTCGAAATATAAGGCGTCATCAGCAAGACAACTTCCTTACGGCTTTCACTGCCTCACGTCATTAAGTACACTCACTTCACAGACAACTCGGCCAAACAACGAGAACATTCATGCCTGTGAAGGCCGTCGTTCTATCAGTGTATCGGATTGTTCTTCAGGGGTTTGAGTAATTGCTTGTGTAGCAATGTCGAGTGTGAAGCGAACTATTTGCGAAAAATCTGGGCTTTGGCTGGATTTAGACCGATGATATGGACTGCGTGCTTCTACGTGGCAAATGCTCTGCCACATCGAGAGTTAGGAATTTCACATCAGAATCCAACTACTCAATCACTTTACAACGCCCACCAAAATACTCATGTAGATGGACCGCCAGGAGAGGGCACCTACTGAGCATTGTGATGGCATTACTGATGAGTGCTATGGGAAATTTATTAATGAATAAACATGTGACTGGGTGCGTGTTCGCACGAATGGTTGGACGTATTCGGTGATACCTCTGAACTCACGTAGCGAATTACATACAGAGAATAGTAGGTGAAGTGGAAAGGAAAGTGATATGATCAAAGTGCATTTGTCATGTGATCAGCAATCCTGTATACAAAGATAATCAGGACTGATGGGTAGCTTAAATGAATGGCACGTTGATGGATAACGAATTCAACTCCAAGGGGAGCAATCATTTTTGGATTTATAAATCAAAACACAGTGAACTTCACAGAGATGTACATAAAACTAGGTTATGGCGAGGCATAGGCACAGCTGGAAACACAGGGTCGTGACAACCGTTCCTTGAAATATGTCACCCAGCGATTAAACCAGCTTGACGTACCGTGGGCACGTGTCCCATTTTGTTACACTGACAAATGGACGCCTCGGGCTAACTTAAATAAACCGTCAACAGTTCCTGAGATGAACACTACTCTTCTTTCTTCGATTTGCTCAATCAACTGAGCTTCTCAAATGACCAGTTTAGGCTTCTTACAGATATTCCTCCCCAAATTGTTAAGTGGACGATCATAAGGACTGCTGTGTCTGGTAAGTCTTCTATCGACTTTCATAGAAATCCAGTGTACAGCACATTGATTGTCAACGGCTCTGCATGCCACAATGCTTGCTGTTTGAATTACGTTTTGGATTCCTGTCCAAAAGCAGCTGGGGCCTGAAAGGTTAAGCAATATCAAGCATATTCTCTAATCTAATTCAGTATGCAAGCCTTATATCAAAAGCACATCCAACCACTGAGGGCGGTGAGAACGTCGTCCCGTGAACTTCACAGTGAGGTGACAGCTTACCCGAGCACTGCCTGAAGCCAAGCACGTGTTCCAGCAGGGTCGACAGTCCCGTATCGAACAACCAAGTAGTCAGTCTGAGATCAGGTCTGATCTGTGGAAAGAAGGCGTTACTATGTCCAAAAAAGTACTGGCCAAAGGTAATCTGTATTCAACACGGACTTCAAAGCTGTCCACCATTATTCAAGGGCCGTGATGCTAGCCCAAACCTACCACCCAAACGGGACTGCACCGCACAGACGACCGACCTGATGTTCATATCTCCGGTCAAAATGATCGCATAAGAGTCGTGCATAGACCTTGAGAGGGATGCTAGATCCGAGTACGCGGCGCCTCCTAAGTGTATTATAGTTAAGACCTCTAGGGACAGAAACACTCATAATAAAAGGATTTCGGAAGGTTTGTCATCCGGACTTGGTCCTTCCAGAGCCTATTGCATACAACTCAAGATGTAAATGGGGATCCAGGTACTATGCTGCGGACCATAGACACTCTAGCCTGGTTAAGCACAGTAAACAAAAAATCAACTGGAGTGTACGACCAGTATCGAGTAGATTATGCCGGTGCCGTTAGTTTGACCGTTGAAGATTGTTCCGGAACCTGCACTCTGAAATGTAGCAGATGTTTATTTTCAACCAACCTGGCGTCCAAGGTGTGGCGTGACCTGCTAGTTTATCTGTTACACAGTGTGAATATTGGAGGTAAATGAAATAATTCGCACCATAGATCTAAGCAGTGGACAAACTGAACCAGAAAATAGGCCGTAGGAAGTGGACTTGTTGGGTGAATACCAATGAAATCAATTGTCCGTTTTCAAAAGAGTTATTCGAAATGGAGCACGAAAAGGGGAAAAAAGAGGGAGATTGAATAGGACAGTGACGGAAGTGTCAGTACATATTAACTTACTCCTCATACCGGATGCAGCAGCTTATAGTTACAGTGCATGTTCACCTTGCTCACGAGTACATGATGTGGGAATCCTATTGAGAAATATGTATTTAAAAGTGCGCAGAAGTCACAAGTGAAAAATTTTGAAAGAAATCGGAGTGGCAAAGGATTAAATATAGGTAAGGAAAGTGAAAGATCAGGTTCGATCCAAACAAAGTCAATTGAATGAGGTAGAGCTTAGAGTATTCTGCAACGTTCGGTCACTTGAAATAACCCTTTCCCGACGCTGATGCTGAGTTAGATGCAAATGAACTGACTTTTGTGCTTTTGGATTGTTTTAGTTCAAAATTTTACCCGTCTAGAACGTCTGCAGGTAAACACATGTAAAGATGCAACGAAAGTTGCCCCAACATAATTTTCGTAATGCCAATCTTTTGTGTCTTTTGTCCAAATTCAGTTATTAGGTTAAATTTCTCGGTAAAAAATTGGGTTTACCCAATTCGTCCAAGTTAAACTAGCGTAAAATGAAAATTAGGAAAACAAACAGATACTATTCCTGAAAACTGAAAAATTAACATTGTAATATCAAACGCAGTACCAAGGCAAGTTAATCAAATCTGTCTTGTTGACTCAGGACGTAAATGAACATTTGTCTAATTTTTAACTATGTTAAGATACATTTGCTATATTACCTACAGCAACGGGTAAATGGTCCAGATTTTTCATATGTCCTGAAGCTAGCAGAAAGACTTGAGATTATGTTCACTTGAAAATGGATTAGAGGTTTGAAAAAAAAATTGAAAAAAGGTTTAAACCTTTATCAAATCCGACTAGACATATTAGTAGATTCCAAGGAGTTTGAAAAAGAGTGGCGTGCGCATCAGCATAAAAATTAACTAGGATTGTTAGTGTCTGAAATTTTGCGCCAGCAAACAGAAAACCACCATCGGATAGTCATATTGTACGCTTAAGGGCTCAAGTGGAAACGATAACAAAACGCGCTCTGCAAAAGGCCATTAGCGTTGACTGAAGAGTGTCTTATCCTACCGAATGAGAATCATACGGTTTGTGAAATAACCTTGCGTAGGTTTTTATCACAGAGAGAGAGAGAGAGCAGTTGATACCAGTGATCTTCATAAAGAATGAAATGATAGTCTGATATGCAACAATAAAGAGATGAACGAAGTCCACGAGGTAACAGCGCAGTTATCACTGTAAAGATAAAGTAAGGACCTACCAGACAGGTGATAGCATTCAAGAGGGAACGAGAGGATTTACGCGAGAATTTGGGATGTTCATTAGGAGAGATAAAATATCATTATCATCATCATCTGCAGCAATGCACCACTGATCGTCGAGCGCTATGCAATTGCGATAAGAAGGAACAAACCTTAATCTATGGGTAGCAGAAGGGGAATATCGGTTCTAGTCCCGCAACACATAATCCGAATGCAAACCTAATGCCCACAAGTTGCAAACAGAGCAATGGCGTATTGACTGTTCTAAAAATGTTTTCGCCGTGGTGGTGGTCACAAACTCTTCCACGTGACAGGTGGACCTATCAGCACGTTCTCAGATAACTCCGTCAACAAAAACAGTCATACATAACTCAACTGACCACTTATCCTGTAATCTTTCTAGCCAGGACTGGATGGTCCAAGGAGTGCTCAGAATAGCTCTACAGTTCTTAACCTATGAGTGTTTTCTTTCTCTACAAGTCCCGTTTGCTGCGTTTACCACATTGATGGTGAGGTCGCCTGGAAAACGTGATCTTTTATGTTAGGAGTATTGAGGTCTATGGAATGCCGCTATCACGTCAACTTTGAGTGACTGCTTCAATCTAATATGAAAACCAGAATTCCCGACTTATTCGATCAACTAAATACACTTAGGTCTAAGGATGGTCAAAGTGAAGGGTGCAAACTTGAGGTGTCTGAGCTGTCCGAAAACCATTGAATACCGTCAGGAAATGAAGAGAAATTGTAGTAGAGACCGACAATTTGAAAACGGACTGACAAGTGAAGCAAAAACTCAAGTAATTTAGTAAAATATGACTATCGACAGCGACGCAGTATAGGTTGATATCAATGTTGAACTACCATGAAACCGGTAAAAAAACGTGTATATGTACAAAGCTTCGTCTGCAAACAAACAACAGCAAGCTATTTGTACCATACAAACAGTCACCTAGAAAGAGAGAGTGAGGCGATAGCTACAAAACAGCAGTGAATCCGCTGCTTCGTTAACCACTCTTGATTCATAGTCATAGCAACAACGATCACTCCACGAAATCCAGTTAGGTAACTTCTCCAGAAATGCGTGCAATTAGACTGTACCGAAGTAGGAAGTCCGCGAGACGAACGCGATTCCCTGCGTTAGAATAATGTTTTTGTTGCAACGCAGAGAACGCGTGTATCAACAGGTGATTTACATGAGAATCGTTCGGGAAGCGACTTTAACTAAGACATATTACATACATAAGGCGCTTGCTGCTGTGCAACGTGGTACACTAACTTTCGCTAACTGTTAATTAGTCAGCGAGTGACGTTTTGCGGTCGACGGTCACTGAACACTGATCACTTTTCAAATGATTTTAGCATAAGGCCATTGCTTTAACAATTGTACATCAATTGGAGTACACGGAGGTAGATCCCGCCACAAACTTAGCGCTTAGGCTCAACACCGACACATTCAACCTGGCTGCTTGGGATGCTTTGATGTCCAATTAACGAAAGACAGGCTTGTCGAACACAAATGACAAGATCACACCCAACAAGGACGCGTCAGCGAATTGAGTCCGGCGTACGTGCTTCAATTGATCAGTTCGCGAAGCAGAGCGAATAATGTAGGGTTGGCACCCGTCTCACGTGTCTAGTGGACAGCTAGTGCTGACTAAAGAGCAGTCTAGAAAAAAAAGACCAAAAACGAGGAACACTGGCTAGAAAACGACGGTTATAGACTAAAGCCGAATTATTAGAAAACCTAAATGTAACAAGTCGGCTGAGAGCCATTAGAATACTAAGCATAGATTGTGAAAGTAGTCGGTATAACCTGATTTTGAATCCGGAATCCCACAGCCGTCATCAACAATTTATCTCAAACTAACAAAACTTGTGTGACTAAAACGAAAAACTACACAGAACACAGTGCGGACAGCACATTTGCCGGAATTCGATCCTATCGCAGCACCCAAACATCTAAGGTGTGTTCTAGAAAACCAAAGCTAGAACCCTACAACTCTGAGAGTTTGATCAAAAAGTAGTCGACAATTATGGGCAGCTTGAAAGTAGCTCGGCCGGTCACAGGTACAATAAACAAAAGGAAGAAAAATGTACAGGGTAAAAATATCTCTGTTTTATTTACCAGTTTGACTCCGACAAAGTCAGGTGGCCTGCACACAAGATAGAGCATTCTCAACTACACAACGCTGGCTGTTAGTCTGCCAGTTAGTGAACCTGAGCAGGCGAACCTCCCGTCCCGTTGCGTTGATCATACTGATGTAAGTTGACCATTATGTTCGCCTTAGAATCAAAGGGCTCCGTATGAGCAATTTGCACGAACTTCAGCTATGTGGTTGTCAGCGTCGACCGTTGAATTCGGATACATAAATACATGTAACAGCCAAGAATCAGGTAGCTGTTTAACTTGGCTTGTCGTGGCTAAGTTGTCTTCTATACATCTGATGCTGCTTCCTCAGTATAGAAGTAAATGATCTCTCAGTCCAAACGAAGTCAGCGTTTGACTCATATTACGAAAGACATTACGTGGCATCTTTAACCGTCCGTCTGTTTACGTTTGTGCGAAATGACGCCATACAATCCAATTATTTTTACATATGCATAAGATAATAAATTCAAAAAGGATCGGTCATTTGGTAACACCACCAAGAACATGCGACTAGCCGCTTCGAGCAGAACAGACTGAAAAAGCGTTCCTATATTCAACTGAATGTGTATGCCTCTTTCTTCTTACCTTCTTGTTTGACGTTTTACATTCGTCAACTTTCCTCTGAAGCGGTACACAAATGATTCGGAGTGAAAAAGTTAGCCGATCCTCGTTACCATGTAAGTGAATCGAGTTGGCTAAGTCACGGGTTATGAATAAGGTTCCACAAAAAACCACACAGCCTAGCACAACACTGTCTTTTACGTCGAAGATTATGGATGCCCTTTGCTAGTTCCAGAGCATGCGTCCGAAGAATACTGCTCAGCCTCATACGTTCAGTGAACAATGATGCTCTATCGAATTTGCAAATCCTCGCTAAGGCCAATGTATGCATTTGACACGATCATATCACGGCACAACAACACATAAGCGCGTTCAAAAACTCTATCTCTGTGAGAACGATACACAAAAACACCCGCAAAAGCGTACGGCGCAGGGAAACGACGCGGCGAACAGTCACTGCCATTCTTTAGATAGTAACGCTTCCAGGTCATGTAGCTCCAAAGATGGTTGAAATTAACAGCATACAGCATAGAACGCTATTCATTTGTCGGGCGATTAAATCCTCTGTACCTCTTTCACATCGTCCTAGAAGAATGCATCACCCAAGCACATTAATTACCATTACCAGGGTTACAATGTGTGATTGATGGCGTGATGCCCGTCGATCTGTCAAATGAGAAAGAAGACCATTGACTGCACGCGATGGGGCATCTGTCAGGGCGGCAGCGTTCGACTCCGAGAACTACAGAAAATATCACCCAGATTATTGATCCACACGTGACGGGGTGCATTACAGACAACTATACACACGACGATAAAAGGAGAAATGCGCAGACCCACGTCTGAAAAGGTGTGCACTGGGCGTGTGTTTCCGGGTCGCGTAGGGCTGTTGCACCTACATTGCGCTTGACCGTACACGGTGTTCAACGCTACATTCACAGTCATAGACACTTACAGAACAGTTGGCCTGAAAAAGCGGAATATGGTAGACTAGAAACAGTCATGGACGAGCAAGACACACATGGATGCGAAAGAAAAGCAGTCACGCATACAACGACTGTAACAAGATCTGCCAAATTAATGGGCGTCTATTTAGGCAGACGACGTAAAACATTAGATCCCCTTAATAGACCTACATGGTGAAATCTTAAGAGAAAGGTTGTATGTTTATTTAATCATTTTGCACATTCTCATCAACCATACACGTTCAAACGGAGAGGAATGGGCAAAAAACGAAAACGATTACGTAATTATTAATACGGTCAACCTTAGTGTCATTGTTAGCCGTTTCTGTACACATTGTGGGTAATAATTACGATCAACGACATGTTCACATGACCTTTAACAGGCGGTGTTTTCGATTACGCAAATAAAATATTCATCCAAGCTTTAGGATAAAACCGATGTCTGATCGCTGAAATCTGTTTTGAAATCGGATGGTATGATTCAAATCTGTATTCTGGTGGGCTACTACGTCAATAAGATATGCCCAGCAATCCTTACATCAATACTGTGTCAGTCCATCGAAGACAACTGTTGCCAGTTACAGGTAGACTTATACGAACAGTGGCATGAAAGCAACTTGGATACTGATATTTTTACAAGGTTGGTAGAAAGAGGTGGGACTGACATATAAGGTGATCGCCCTTGAATGATAACCCTACTTAAGTGGTCATTTGAAACCATCGAGAGTGACGTTTTGAATGAGGTTTGTCTATGACGCCTGATGAAAACTATGTACAGTCGTTACACGACAGTGCCAAGTTTGTGAGCATAATTAACAAAGTGTTGGACAAGGGGTGTAGCAGAGAAAACCTTCAATGTCAACAATGGCAGATGGATCGAAAGCTGTACAGTAATTCAATAGGCGAGAGACAGATCATTCTACATTTACACATGAGAACAGCATCAAGCAGTACTAAGCGTCTCAGATAAACTATAAGTAATTGCTTGTATAAACAAATCAGACTAAGCGCAGATTTTCACTTCGTACGAAAAGAGCTGTAAAGAAGTAAATTTATTGTAATCTCGAACGATTAATACAGAAAAAAAGCTAATATGCCCATTAATGTGCCCTAGCTAGTA